>PVKH010009173.1:7095-19102 GCA_004027955.1 Chaetophractus vellerosus
GGGGGGGGGGGCTGCAGCCTACAGCAGCCTCTCTAGTAACCATAATATACCACAATCAGTGTAGTACAGCACATTAATCCGCGTAATATGTCACATTAATACATCAAAGAAGAAAAATCACATGATCATCTTGATTGATTCAGAAGTCATTTGACATACTCCAGCATCCTTTCTTGATAAAAACACTCCAAAAGATAGGAATTAAAGGAAACTTTCTCAACATGATAAAGGTCATACAGTGAAAACCCACAGTTAACATCATACTTAATGGTGAAAGACTGAAAGCTTTTCCATTGAGATCAAGAACAAGACAAGGATGCTCACTGTCACCACTGTTGTTCCATATAGTGCAAGAGGTTCTAGCCAGAGCAATCAGGCAAGAAAAATCAGGCATCCAAATGGAAAGGAAAAAGTGAAACTGTTGCTATTAGCAGATGATATGATCCCAAACCAACAAAGATCCGAAAATTCTACAACAAAGCTACTAGAGTTAATATACGAGTTCAGCAGAGTGACAGGATTCAAGAGTAATATGCAAAAATCAGTACAGTTTCTATACACTAGTAATGAGCAATATGAGGAGAAAGTCAGGAAAAAAAATTCCATTTACAATAGCAACTAAAAGAATCAAATATTTAGAAATAAGCTTAACCAAGGACGTAAATCACTTGTATTCAGAAAACTACAATACACTGCTAAAACAAATTTTAAGAGACCTAAATAAATGGAAGAGTATTTGAAAAACTAAATATCATTAAAATGTCAATTCTACCAAATTGATATACAGATTCAATGCAATCCTGATAAAAATTCCAACAGCCTCTTTTGCAGAATTGGAAAAGCCAATTATGAAATTTATTTGAAAAGGTAAGGAGCCCCAAATAGCCAGAAACATCCTAAAAAGGCAGAACAAAGTTAGAGGACTCTCACTTCTGCACTTCAAATCATATTATCTAGCTACTGTGGCAAAAAACAGCATGGATTGTACTGGCATAAAGACAGACATATAGACCAATGGAACCGAACTGATGGTTCAGAAGCAGACCTTCATATCTATGATCAAGTGATTTTTGACAACGTTGTCAAACCCACCCAGCTGGGGCAGAACAGTCTATTCAATATGTACTGCTGGGAGAACTGTATATCCATATACAAAAGAAAGTAGAAGGGCCCCTATCTCACACCTTGCACAAAAATTAACTCAAAATGGATCAAAGACCTAAATATAAAAGCTAGGACCATAAAAATTCTAGAAGAAAATGTAGGGAAACATCTTTAAGGCCTAGTGGTAGTTGGTAGATTCTTAAACCTTTTAAGAAAAGCACAAGCAACAAAAGAAAAAATGGATAAATGGGATCCCCTCAAACTTAAACACCTCTGTGCTTAAAGGACTTTGTCAAGAAAGTGAAAAGGCAGCCTACTTAATAGAAGAAAATATTTGGAAACCATGGATCCAATAAGAGTTTGATTTCCATGTTATATTGAGATCACACAACTCAACGATACAAAGACAACCAAATTTAAAAATGGGCAAAAGACGTGAATAGACATTTTTCCAAAGAGGAAATACAAATGGCCAAAAAAGCACATGAAAAGATGCTAAACATCACTAGCTATTAGGAAAATGCAGACCAAAACTACAATGAGATATCATTTCACGCCTTACACAGTGGCCATTAATAAAAAAACAGAAAACTATGAACTGGAGAGGCTAGTGCAGGTGCCGCCCTGCCCCCCGCCCCCCACCCCCCCCCCCCCCCATCCTATCATCCCTGCTGGAGGCAGGCCTGGAGCCTAGGCTAGGGCAGCAATCCAACCAGAGTGGAAAACTAAAACCGCACTTTACTACTACAAACCTGTTAAGAAAAAAAAAATTTTTTTAATGACAAAACCAAGTGCTGACAAGGATGCACGGCAACTGGACTAAACAATGCTGGTGGGGTTGCAAAATGGTACAGTCACTTTGAAGAGCAGTTTGGCAGTTTCCTATAAACACTCATTTACCATACGCTGCAGCATCCCACTCTTAAGTTTATTTACACAAAAGAAATGAAAATTTATGTTCAAACAAAAACCTGTATACAAATGTTTATATAATAGCTTTAGTCATCACTACAAAAACTAGAATATTCTTTTAACTAGTGAATAGATAAATATCTACAATACAGCCATACAATGAAATACTACTCAGAAATACAGGAATGAAACACCAATGCACACAGCACATGGATGATTCTCAATGCATTTTGTGAAAGTGAAAGAAGACACACCCAAAGGGCTACATACAATATAATTCCACTTATATGGCATTCTTGGGCAAAACTATAGGATTGGATAACAGATCAGAGGTTACCAGAACTTGGAGGCAAGGTGTGTGTGTGTAGAGGACAAAGGGGCAGCAGAGTGAATTTTGAGGAACTGAGGGAACTTTTCTGTGTCATGACTGTAATAGTGGATACATATCTATTTGCATTTGTCAACACATAAAAGTGAATAACGTAAGAGTGAATTTTACTGTATGCAAATATTAAAAAATAAAGCCATTAATAATCACATTCTACAGAAGCTTCCATTTGAATGTAGAAGCAATTTCTCAAGGCTTCCTTCTCAGGTAGGTGAAGGTAAGTCCCATTATCTTTAAACTGCAACTGAGAAGAGTACAGATTAAACTATCTGAAGGTTTTTGGCAATAAAGACTGAGATGCTGAGCTAGTATTTATGTCTCTAGTTCTTGTAGTCCACTCATAGTACTAGATAACAACAATAGTAACAGGTTTTCTTAAATTAAATTAATTACCTATATACACTATTTCATAAACCAGAAAAATCAAGATAAGTATTTTAGAAGGCTTAAAGTATATGCATACTCAAAAAAAAACTTAAATTACTTCATATATGTACATATATACTATTCACACAAAAAATTAATCCTAAATTTGATTGGCCTGCGAAATTTGCTTTATAAAAAGTAGTCTAATTTCTATTTAGTATGTACAAGGTATAATACAATGATGGAAGCATTTAAAATAAGGTTCTAAATAAAGCAGTGCACCACTGTAAAAAGACACAAAAGAACACTTCGGTCCTCCTTCATGTAAGTGTATTTTTATTCCTCCATCTTTTGTACAACTCAGATGTTGCACCTATTTTTTAAAAAAACAAACTCAATAATTCACTCTGACCCACAACCGTTTGAGTTATTCTGCACTCGAGTTTCGCTGTTTGTTATCAGCGAAACCAGCGAAGCACCCGAAGTCCTGGTAGTGTGGCCGGAAGGGGGAGCCGAGAAACCACCACCGGTTTAGCCAGAAACAGGTTGGGGAAGGAAGGAGGAGGGCGTCTTCTGTCACAGCGCCTAGCCTTCACGTGCAAGGCAGCGTGCGACACTCCGAGGGCTCTCTGGGGCCTTCGCCATAACCCAAAGGGGGAAATGACAGGAAAGAAACCAAACCTAGGGGCCGTCTCGTCGCTACCCCTCGCCCAAGAGCCGAAGCCGGACCGCTCCGGCAGGGAAAGAAAGTGCGCTTCGCCAGGATTTGAACTCCAGACCCATGGAGCCCAATGCAGTGCCCTTCAGGCTCTATTCGTTAAAGTAGGGCCTTTTTAGCCCGCACCCACCCGGGAAAGAAAAAACAAAATTCAAGGGCAGAGCCCCCGAAACCACCACGAGGAAAGCGGCGGCAGGTGGCGAGCAGGGGTCCAGGGCCCCACGAAAGCAGGGCAGGCTGAGGCCGCGAGGGGGCCGGGAAGAAGGCGAGATTGAGGGGCGGTGGCGGTCTCTTTACCTCCCCAGATGCCCAGAGTGAGCTGGGACTTGTCCAGGTCCACCACATAGTCCCCCAAGAACCGGTTCAACACGTCTACGACCACCGACTCGAACACCATTTTCTTCAGCCGCGTTGGGCACGGCGGCCGCCCCCTGCACTTTCCTCCTGCGCCTCCCCGCGCTCCACTCCCGCGAGACTACTCGGCCACCGGCTCCCGGACGGCCAGGACTGTGGCACCAAAACAGTCTGGACGCGCAAGCCCGCCGTGAGCCCTGCGAGAGGAGGAGCCGGCCGCTCGCAAGACGCATGCGCAGGTCGGGCTCCGGCACGGAGGCGGAGCGTGGAGCAGCTGGAGCCAACCTGGGCGCGCTAGCCCGAAAGAGCTAAGGGAGGCTGCGCGGCCCCAACTCTGGCGCGTGCTCCTTTTGGTCCGGCCGGACACTCCTTCTTCCCGTCGGCCCTGCCTCCTCCCCAATCGCCTAGCAACGGAGCACGTGCCTGGAGTTGCAAGGTTTTTCCGATCCCGCCCCACCCCCCACCTGCAGACCGAAGTCCAGACCCGCGGCAGGGAGGCGCTGTGGCGGTTACGCCCGCACGGGAACGCCCCCTCCCCCGTGTGGGGCAGCGGGTCACGAGCCTAAATGTAGGCTGGCGGCTTCAGGATGTGGTGTCGCAGGAAGCACCCCCGCCCCCATTATTACAGGTTCGGAGGCAGCGCCCTGGGCGTTGCCAGCTTCCTGCACCCGGCCAGTTTGGGTGTATGGGCTCTAGGAACTGCTCCGCCCGGACCTCCGAGCGCGGGGCTAGCACGGACCGTCGGGTCTTCGGTGGACTGAATTTTCCTGGCTGCAAATCGTCCGGGAGAAAGAAGAGTAAACTCAGGATTAAGATTCCATGCCCCCTTCCCTGCATCCGAGATGGCCTCGCCCTTTTTTTAGTCAAGTCATTTACCAAGAACAGCGTTTTACCCCGTAGGGTCACATATTTCCCTTCACAGTCCGCCGAGGAATACTGATAGAACTAGTCTTACCCCTGAACCTTCACAGGCTGACCTAAAGTAAATTTAAAAATCAGAGCTCTTTCATCTCCACCTGTTTGGTTTTATGTAGAAATAGGCCCGAAGGCTTATGAAGTCGCAGAGACGCTAGATGTGAGGTTTAGACAACTACAAGCAATCACCCTTTTAAGAATTTAAGATGTAGGCATGTATTTTGAACATGGTAAATGAATCTCTCTGACGACTTTCTGTTAATGCGTGATGCATTTTAGTGTTTTTTAATGCATAATCACACAGGTTTTCTAAAAGTTAAAGATTTAAGTTTTGCCCTAAAGTAGAATGCCTGACAAAACAAAGTAAAATCTTATATGAGTTTATAAATCATTATGAAATAATTTTATATTTGAAGGACCTCTATTAGTCACCAATTCAACCCCTCGGGAAGGAAACTGAGATGTTAGGTGTTTGACCAATGTCACACAGCCATTGCTCTGCAGGAACCGAGCTGGAACCAGGCGATCCTACTGACTGGCACCACTCTACCACCACTTTCTTCTCTTGCTTGTGGCTAAAAATGTTGGGAACCAACTTTAGGAAACGTGTATAAAGAAACTGAAAGAGGCCAAAATGTCCAGAAAAGGGAAAAGCCCTATACTATGATATAGTTTACTACTTAACTATCAATAAATGAGATATGTATATACTAATAGTTATGAAATTCCACTGTTATATCTAGTACCATATTTTAAGTTATGAGAACTTCCAAAATTCACTTCAAAAACACATCTTAAGTCCCTTGCAAACACATCATACTAATTTTCTAAAATCCAGGAAATTCCTCTGGAATTGTCAAGAGGAGGAGGGACAGACTGAAAAATTAGGAGATGCATTTAATTTGTTAGAGAGCAATAAAAAAAACTTCTGTTTTAGGAAGTGTTAGAGATAAACAAGATATTTATTGTAACTGAATTCTTACCTAGTGTTTGGTGGTATGTTATGTCACAACATCTTTCATAATTACTAAAAGATACAATTTTGTACTCAGTCCTTGTGTGGTGTAATCATTCTGAGGAAGCTTATAAGCAAAAATATATGAATGCCATCAAGTTAAAGATAGGTATACCCATTAAACTAAATTTCTGTTGAACCTTGAAAAGTAAGCCCAGGGTCTACCAAAAAAAAAAAAAAAAAGTTCAAGTTTCAAATTTGGGGACATGTTCTCTTTCCAGATCATAATTAAAATGCTGTACTACATTATTCATCAAATGAAGGAGAAAAAATGAGCTTTTGAGGGACTTTAAACTGCAATATCATCCAATTTTACAATAAATCCCGAATTTTGCAAGTAGCATTTGCCTTTCATATTTAGTTTACATGCCATAGCTTTTCATATTTGAATTTTTGGCATGCCAGTAGTAATCTTAGATATGTTTTCCCTCCTAATCCTAACCCCTCCATCCACAAGTGAATGTCATTTGTGTATTGCTTGTCCATTCATCATTTCCCATGCAAAATTAGCATTGTAGTAGCAGGCTAGAAGGCCAAATAACAAAAACATTAAAGCAGACTACATTAAAAGGTAACCTGGAGGAATGGGTCTAAAAGATAGCCATTTTACAGGACAGCTCTAACAGGCCTAATTTCACAGAGGCCTGCACTCCTGTCTCATTTAATGGTTTGAAATTATAAACAATAAAAAGTAATTTTGGTTTATGTGTTCCAATCCTCAAGAAAAAAGAAGAAAGAAATCTGTTGGAAGGGAGATACAAACAAAAGATTGAGAATCTTGAAAGACCCCATTCTGCCTTCATGATATGGAGAAGGACAGCCAACATTTATACACTTATCCCAGACTCCAGCTAAATATACACAGACATGGCATTGCTACAGGAAATGTAAAGGCACTTGACACACCATCCTTCATATGGATCATAAGTTGAAAGTGGACCAAGAAAGTGACAAGGGTATCAGATATATAAGGTCTACTCCCACCTTGACTTGCTTGGCATGCATCTTTATTTCATTCAGATCTCTGCTTAAGTGTTATCTAATCATAAAAGTCTTCTTTGACCACTGAGTTTTCTTTTCCTTTATAATGCCAACCCCCCAACATAATACTCATTTTTGTTTTATTTATTGCTGTTTCTCCTACTGAAATGTAATTTCCAGAGGGGCAGGGACACTATGGGGTTGTTTTTTGTTCTGTTTTATTTTGCTTTGTTTTATTTGTTTTGTTGCTTCACCATTTTTCTTCAGTGCCCTAGAAAGCACCTCAATAAATATTTGTGGAATGACAGTTGAATGAATGTTGTGATTTTATTGAGTCAATTATCAAATAGTTAAAGCAGAGATAATGGAACCAGATATGAAAGACTCCACATTCATTGTTTTAAATAGTGGCTTTTCATTTGGGAAAAATCAGATCTTTCCAAATGGTCTTCCGGTAAAACCATTCTTCACTTTGGCACTATAACCCTATGAAAACAATCCTGCTCTCTTTCCAATACAAGGTGTTACCTTATCTTATGGAAATTGTAATATTTCTTCACAGCACCGATCTAAGCTTAAAATGCATATCTTTCTAAAAGGCACATACTTGCATCACTTTTGACTTAGCAATCCCACTTCTAAGATTTACCTTAAGAAAATATTCATAAAAATTCATAAAGATATCTGCACAAGAACACTCATCAAAGCATTGTTTGTGATAGGAAAAAAAAAAAGGAAATAACCTAAAAATCCATTGAAAGGGAAACTAAGTAAATTATACACATGCACACACACAAACACACATGAGTTACTATGCATATGTTAAAAATAATAATGAAGATCTATACTAATGGAAAGATGAGGTTACTTCAGATAGGGTGTGGTCCAGTGTTTTAGTCTGCTGGGCCGTCAAAATGCAACATACCAGAAATGGGTTGGCTTTTACAATGAGGATTTATTAGTTTACAAGCTTTCAGATCTGAGACCATAAAAATATGCAATCAAGGCATCATCAGGTGATGCTCTCTCCCCAAAGACCAGCTGCAGGCAATCCTGGACTCCTCTGTCACATGGAAAGGCACATGGCAGCATCTACTGGTCTCTCCCTTCTCTTCCAGGTTTCATTACTTTCAGCTTCTGGCTTCCATGGCTTTCTCTCTGCTTCTGTGGCTTTCCCTCCATCTCTCTCTCCATATTCATCCTGTTTTAAAAGAACTCCAGTAAAAATGATTTAAGACTCATCCTGGGCCATGCTTCAATTGAAATAACCTAATCAAAAGGTCCCACCCACAATAGGTTTACACCCACAGGAATAGACCAGATTTAAGAACATGATTTTCTGCCATACATATAGTCTCAAACTACCACGTGCAGGATGGGTCTTAATTCTATTACTGAAGGCCTTATAGGGAAGGTCACAGAGAGACAAAAAATGTCACAGAGGGGGCATAACCAGAGGCTGAAAGTCAAGGGAACCTGGAAAAGAAGGGAGAGGCCAGGAGATGCCACCATGTACATAGCCATGTTACAGAAGAGTTAAAGACCAAGGATCACTGGCAGCCAGTCCCAGAACCCCAGTGTTTGGGAAGAAAGCATCACCTTGATGATACCTTGATTTGGACTTTTCCTAGCCTCAAAACCATGAGTAAAACCATTGCATGGTATTTGCTTTAGCAACAAGGAAACTGAAACAGAAACCTAGAAATATGTTTACCAAATGTTAACAGCGGTTATATCTAGATGGTGAAACTTTAGGTAATGTGTGTTTTCTCTGTTTTTCAAAGTTCATCTGTTAATTATTTATAGTAAGCATATATCTTTTCCCATAAACAAGAAAGCTATTTAAAATAAGATTACAAGGAACCAAATATAATAAAAAACCTCTCTAGGTCTTACTAATTGAAATTCTCTTCATCTGAAGAAAATCAGATTTAGAGATTTTCAAAAAAGGATTACATTTAACAATATACTGTACCATTGGAACATATAAAAAGATGTGAACTTAATTTATTCCTCTAATCTAGTGAAAAGGGACATAACAGAAATGCTACTATATTATATATTGTTTTATAATTCTTTGGAAAACTAAATATACATGTGTACTGTTTCTCTCCTTAGAATTTTAACCAACTGAAGTTTGTGAGCATGATCCCAGCATTGTCGGAGACCTGATATAGAGGTCAATATAGCACTCAAAATCTCTGCTGAAAAATAGCACTCAAAGTCTCTGCTAAAAAACATGGACAGACATTTCCTAAAGAGGATATACAGATGGCAAAGAAGCACATGGAAATATGTTCAACATCACTAGTTATTAGAGAAATGCAAATTAAAACCACAATGAGATGTCACTACACACCTATTAGAAGGTCATAAAACAAAATAGTATGTTAACACTAAATGCTGGAGGAGATTTAGAGAAACTGGATCACTCATGCATTCCTGAAGGGAATGTAAAATGGTACAATCATGTTGGAAAACAGTTTGGCAGTTTCTTACAATACTAAACATGTACTTACCATATGACCTAGCAATTCTGCTCCTGGACATTTATCCCAAAGAAATGAAAACTATCCTATGTTCACACAAAAACCTGTACATGACTATTCACAACAGCTTTATTTGTAATAGCCCAAAACAAGAAGCAATTGAAATATTTTTCAAAAGGTAAAAGTTAAACAAACCATGGTTCATCCATATCATGGAATACTACATAGCAGTAAAAATGAAAGAACTATTGATACATGCAACAACTTGGATAGATCTCAAGGGAATTATACTGAGTGAAAACTGTATGATTCTATTGACACAATATTCATGAAATAAAAGTTTAGAAATGAGGAACAGATTATTGGTTACTGGAGGTTGGACATACAAAGAAAGGGGATGTGTGTAGCTACAAAGTGATAGCAGGAAGAAGTCTTATAGTTATGGAACACTTCTATATATTGATTGTGGTGGTGTGCCATAGTTTGAATTTTGTGAATCCCAGAAAAGATTATCTCCTTGAACTAATCCATTCCTGTGGATGTGGACCCTTTGATTGCATTAAATTCAGTTAAGTAACTTTGATCAGGTCACTTGATTAGATCACTTTAGATCACTTCTCAGTCTTTTGGCTAAGATCAAGTGTAGATCATATTAGGGCTTTTGATTGGACTATGTCAGTGAGGCACAGCCCAGGTGGGGTCTCCACCCTCTTGCTGGGTCTTATATAACCTGAGAACACACATGGAGAAAAAACAAAGAGAAAGAGATCTTTGCCATTTTGATAATGCCATGTAAGAGAAAGGACTCCAGAGATTGCTACCATCTTGCCTTGCTAGGCAGGACTCCAGGATCTGCCAGCAGACAACCTTTGGTGAGAAAGCATCTCTGATGTTGCCTTGATTTAAACATTTCACAGCCTTGGAACTGTAAGCTTTCATTCCAAGTAAATTACCTTCATAAAAGCCAACCCGTTTCCAGTATATTACATTGACAGCCTTTGGCAAACTAAGACATGGTGGTTACATAAAATTGGCTAGAACTACACACATACATACACATGCACAAATCTGTGCATATAAAGCTAGTAAAGTCTGAAAAGGCTCTGTGGGTTGTACCAATGTTGATTTCCGGGTTGTGATCTTGCACTATAATTATGCAAGATGCCACATTGGGAGAAACTGGGTGAGGGGTACACAAGATCTCCCTACACATTTTTGACAACTTAATATGAATCTATAATTGTTTTAAAATAAAATTTTAAGGACTCTGCTAATTTGGAATCTTACAGGAGATGCCCCAGAGGATGGGATAAACCTGAGAATTAAGGGAGTCTACACATTGCTTTAATATCCCTTTGAAAGGTGCTTGTTAAAAGATTCAAGAAGGAAAAGAATCTGAATGCAGTGTCTTATTAAAGTGTATTAAAAATATTAATTACTTTATGGCCCCCAGGAAGATCCTAGAAAGAGAAGATACTAAAGTGATTTTCAAACACCTTCCTCTGGCTCCAAATATCTAAAATGACTGACTTCTTCTCAGAGAGGTCCCAAATGCCAACATCCATCAGGTTTACTAATCTCATATTTTTACATGACTGACTCTTTGTCACTCAGGTGTCTGCCCAAATACATACCACCTGATCAAAGAGCTGTTCCCTGACTGCTCAGTCTTAAGGAGCAGCAGTCACATCACTCTGTTGTCTTCTGCATGTCATTTATCAACTCTCTGAAAGATTTTGCCACCATGTTTAATTTTTGTCCATCTGTCTCTCCCATTATATATTGTATCAGTCAGGTTTGTCCAGGAAATAAAACCAACAGAAGATATCTGTAAATATTATGAGATTTTTTAATAAGAATTGTCTCATAGGACTGTGGGGATACTAATTCCAAATTCCATAGGGGAGCCTGCAAGCCAGGATCTTCAAAGAAGGTCCCTGATGACTTTCCCCTAGGAAAAGCTGGCTGGCTGAGGTAGAAATGGAAATTCTCTCTTCTGACTGCTGAAGTCATCACTTCTCCTTTTAAAGCCTTCAAATGATTGAATGAGACGTCTTTCATTGTTGAAGGCAATCTCCTCAGCTGATTGTAGATATATTGTCATAGATGCAAACACCTTACTGGTGATTTAAGTTCATGAAGTGTCCTTACAATATCATTTAGGCCAGTGCTTGCTTGACCAAGCAACTGGACACCACCACCTTGCCAAGTTGACACATGAACCTAACCATCACACACACACAAACACACACACATATAAAATGTATGTATGTGTGTGTATGTATGTATGTATAATGTAAGCTGCTCTAGGGGAGAGTTCCTTAGCAGCAGCTGAATCTATTTTGCATTTTTTTCCCAACACTTCCAGAATCAGCATCTAACCATCTCAGAGACATCAGGACCAACCTCATCATGCTCCCTCCTCAGAGATTTGGTTCTTGATCCCACAGGGCTTCTCTGAACTGGGAGACACCAGCACCAGTCCAGTAGCACTTCCTTCTCCAAGGTCTGAGTTTCAGCCCCAAGGACTTCTCAGTTTCCAAGCCTGTCCCTTTGCTCACTTAACCCTTGAGGTGGTAACTGCTTCCAACACCAACTACCTCCTGGATACTTTAGAGCTCCCTTTTCACCTTTTCTCTAGTTAACCTTTTTAATCCTTTATATACCTCAACCTCAGGAGAGGGGAGTCAGGACCTGACTTGAGTCTACACTGAGAGCTATGTTTGGCTCAGAGTGTCATCAAAGGGAGTGACTACAAATTGTAA
>PVKH010009174.1:0-18999 GCA_004027955.1 Chaetophractus vellerosus
ATGCAGAAATGGGAATAACATTGCTTTTCTAGCCATGATCATTCACTTGCATAATTGAACATAGAAACAAATTTCAAAATGGAATCAATATACTTGAAACTGAAGTTTGTGCATGCTTTTAGATGACTCTGTGATAAAATAAGTAAAGTGCTCATTCTTGTAGCTCTCCAGAAGAACCACAGACACAACTCTTCTCTATGCTTTTCTGATGAATTGATATTTGCCATACATAAAATAAGAGGTCATACACAAGGTGGAATAATTACCCAATGTGCCCCACCTTTTTATCCCAGGTTTTTTCAAAGGCTATGGGGATCCTGCTCACCAAGCCAGCCTCAAAAGCACACACTCTTACACATACATGTGCACACACATGAACACTCAAACATGAGTGAGCAATGAAATCACTCCATACACATCTTGTGACCCTAAGTAGTGAGCAAAATTTAAAATGGAGGAAAAAAAATGGAAATAAACATAGAAGCATATAGCCTGTCATGAGACTCAGAAGCCCAGGCAACCTTTGCCTTTGAAACACTTGTTTTCACATGACTGAAATTACTGGGAAAGTCACATTTACTGTTGGTTATCCATCCTGCTATGCATGTCCCTGCTCTCTTTTATAAGGTTAGTTGATGGTGTTCTTCTGAATTTGCTGTCCTTCCTCTTCTGCCTATATCTCCTATCATTATTAATTCTTACAATAATGCTTTGCAAATAGTATCTATATACCATAATTTCACAAACCACAACAGTGGTCAGTAAAAGTGTAAAGGTGTGACAATAAGGGAAGAATTGTTTCTTCCTTGGATGAAAGGGACTGCAAATTTGGTCCTATGCTACCCCCACCATGCTAGGCTTCCAGCCCTGAGTGCCCACACCACCTTCATCCTTCCCTGCTTCTAACCATTTCTTTCATAAGTACATGGAACATAGAAATCTTCTGTAGTCTTCTGACCACTGAAAGTACATGAACAACACATTCATATTGAAAAACCAGTGAATCAAAAGCTGCATGCCACTTCATCACTGCTGGATTCCACATCTCCAAAGCAAATAAATAAAATTCACAGCAACATTGTGGCCTCAGTTATTAGGTGGTGATGAAGAAGACATGGATGGCTCTTCTCCCTTTCTTTCAAATCCTTGCTCTTTTCCCTAATCAGCCTGTGGCTACTCGTTACAATTTTCCCATCAAAATATATGAACTTCATGAAAACAAAGAATCCTTGCTAACCAGCATCAATATATGTACATTAATGTACATAAACTCCTCCATCAGATAGCATTCTTGTTGAAAGGCACACTTTTGTTCTTCCTTCATTCAATAAAATTTTGCTAGAGTGATGCCATATTTCAAAGTGGTATGGATTATCTAGACTTTTTGATTACCTTGATTTCTGGGATGGGGTCAACTTTAGGACATGGTTCATGCCTTGGTTATCTCCACATTCCCAGTGTTTAAGCAGACCCTGTCTCATACTAAAAATTAAATGGTGGAATAAAGGAACCATCAATATTAACAGCTACAAACACATAATTTAAAATGTGGGCAAATCTTTAAAACACTGCTTTTGAAATATGAGAAAGATTAACTCTGGGTTAAAATAAGAAGTTGACCCAGGATAGGCTCATACCAATTTCATTTAGGCTGTGTAAAATTTATCGAAATAAAATTTTCAACTGTATGTTTACAGAATGTTCATGCTTTCATTTAAATTCAACTTTTCCAGATAAGATTGACCTTCATATATATATTGCAAACTTTTCACTTTAAAAGTGAATACCAGGGGCCATCTATGGCCCAATTGGTGGGGCACTGGCTTACCACATAGGAGGCCCCAGGTTTCAGTTCCTGGGGCCTCCTTGAGTAGGTAGACTGCCTTCAGAAGGCAAGCCACCATGGGCAGGGTAAGCCACCATGGGCAGGGCAAGCTGCCATGGGCAGGGCAAGCAACTGCAGGCAGGGCAAGCCACCACTGGCAGGGCAAGACCCCATGGGCAGAGCAAGTGCTCACAAGCAGGGCAAGCCCCCATGAGCAGGGCAAGCCACCATGAGCAGGCATGCTGCTGCGTGGTGAGCTGACTCAGCAGGTCACCACAGCAGGGAGAGATGGGCAGACACAGAAGAACACAAAAGATGAACACAGCAGGAACAAGCATAAAGGGCGGGGATATGTAATAAACTTTTAAAAAAGTGAATACCAGAAGATAGCATCAGTTTAGGTGGGCACTCACCATTTCTCTCACAGATGATGTTGATTGGAGACAGGATTCTCTCTGAGTGGTCTGTTCTGGAATCCCATGGAGGAAGAACCTTAAGGACATTGATATTGAGGGAGCTGGACAGCTAGGTGGATTGCTCAAGATAAAATTGTGAGCTTTAACTCAGCTACAAATCATGGTTGTGAACAGGTATGGCCCTCTTACAGGGCAAAGGGCTAAGGTGATCCCTGATTCCCTCCAGCAACCCAGTGAGAGGGAGCATTCTCTGAGAGTGGGATGGTAGTGGCAGAGGGTGGAGATGGCTTATCTTTCTGTAGGTTTGGCTGCCCTGGACCCCCTTGCATGTTTGGGGAGCACTCCAGCTGGCTTGAAGTGGTGCTGGGCTGAGAGGAGAGGAAAATCTGCTGAGGATGCCTTTTTTACCTAGCCACCCTGGGATAATGAATTGGCCTGGGAAGGGGTGGAGTTCTGCACTTAGGAGTATCAGAGTTTCAGCATCCCTGAAGGTTCAGGCAGTGGTAAGTATTTGATAAAATTCCATGAGCCTAATTAGAGTCCCCTTGGCAGAAGGATTGGTATAGAAGAGGTCTTATTTGGATCCCTTATTTCTCCAAAAAAAAGTTACCAAAAATTTACCTTAGTTTAGTCATTAAAATCTGCCTCAAATCCTGCAGAGAGAAGTCTGCAGGGTAAGTGATGACCACAGGTAGGCTTAGGGGCTCCACAAGTGCCCAAGAAGGAATGCTGTTCTTCCTTAGCTTTGGTTGACTGCTTGCTTGTGTGTTTACTTGGTTTTTCTTTGTTTATTTGTTTGTTTCTTGCTTTTCTTTCTTCTTTCCTCCCTCCCTTTGTTTAAAAATTAGGCTCTGCTAGCTTGTTTCTTCTTTGTGGTGCTTTCTTTTCCTTGATATTCCATTCTCTGTGTATACAGAATTGCCTATCAATGCTATCTCTTTTCCTCCCTTCAAATTTCTAACTTCTGCTCTGTTTTGTGTTTCTTACATACCACCTTAATTCACTAGTCCTCAACTTCACAGTTGTTGATTTCTGTCTTGTCTATTCTGCTTTCTTTTTTAAAAAAGCTTTTTCCATTTAGGCCTTTCTGTACTCTTTCTCTCCTCATAATTCTGACCTTTTAAATAATTCTATATATTTTTCTTTATTTGGTTTCCCTCTCCATTGTAGGTACTCCACTATTTTTCCCTATTACTCTACACTGACCTCAGGATTTAAATATTCATTTTACTAAGTTTATATGGCCCATTTTTATCAATATTACTATTATCTTTTTTCCTTTCTAACTTCTTTTGATTCCTATGTCCCTAATCTTTTTCCTTCAAGGGAACAAGTAAAAATCAAGGAAATACAATAGAAGAAAAAGGTACAAAGAGATAACTTAACACATACAAAGAACCACTAGGTCAATAAAACTAGAGCAGAGAGAGAAGTTAATCAACTAAATAAACACAGCAAGATAAAATGATGACCAGAGGACAATAAAAATTACAAACCATCGTGAGAAACAGGAAGACATAGCCTGGTCCAATGAAAAAACTAAAACCAAGGAAGAGATGCAGAACATTGAACTACTAATCAAAGACTTCCAAACAAATAATATGGACCAACATATTGAAGTGAAGGAAGAGATTAAGGATATTAAGAAGATACTAGGAGAACATACTGAAGAAATTGTAAACATACATAAAAATATAACAGATATGATGGTGATGAATCACACATTAAAGAAATAAAAAAATGCTGGATTCACATAACAGCAGATTTGAACAGGTAGAAGAAATAATTAGTGATTTGGGAGACAGCACATCTGAAATCAAACAGATCCTAGAACAGAGAAGTAAAAAAGTAGAAAATTCCAGCAGGAACTTAGTGATTTAACTGACAACAAAAATGCACAAACATTAGCATTATAGGCATCCCAGAAAGAGAAGAGAAAAGAAAGGGAGCAGAAGAAATGTTGAAGGAAATAATGGTGGAAAACTTCCCAAACCTATTGAGGGAGATGGATGTACATGTCCAAAAGGCACAGTGCACCACAAACAGCATAAACCAAAACAGGTCTACTACAAGACATATAATTATAAAAATGTCCATTGCTCCAGACAAAGAGAAAATACTCAAGGCACCAAGAGAAAAGAGAACCATCACATACAAGGGGAAGCACAATAAGATTAAGTGCTGATTTCTCATCTGAAAGCATGGAGACAAGAAGACAGTGATTTGACATAGTGAAGGAGCTAAAAGAAAAAAAAATATCCAGCCTCATATTCACTATCCAGCAAAGCTGGCATTCAAAAATGATGGCAAGTTCAAAATATTTACAGATAAACAGAAATTGAGAGAGTATGTCAATAAGAAACCTGCATTTCAAGAAATATTAAAGGAAGTTCTACAGGTTGAAAGGAAAAAACAGGAGAGACAAAGAGTTGGAGTAGAGTGTAAGAACAACAAAAAGGCAAAAAGAGGAATTAAAACATGTGACATACATACCCCCCTCCAATATGGCTGATGTAAGAAATTCATTGAGAGTAATAACACTGAATGTTAATGGGTAAAACTAACCAGCCAAGAGACACAGATTGACAGAATGGATAAGGAAATATGATCCATCTATATGCTCTCTACAAGAAACCCAGCTTAGACACAGGGATTCAAGGAGGCTGAACCATAACCAAAAAAGTGCAGAAGTAGCTATCCATATAGGATGAAATAGACTTTAAATAAAAAACTATTCTAAGAGACAAATATGGACACTATATATTAATAAAAGGGGTAATCTTTCAAGAAGAGAGAACAAGCATAAACATTCATGCACCTAATCAGGGCACATTAAAATACATAATGCAAACACTGGAAAAATTAAGTGCAGACATAATTGCCTCTACAATTATAGTGGGAGACTTTAATACAACATTATCACCATTAGACAGAACATCTTATGAGAGAATCAATAATGAAACAAAGACTCTGAATAATACATTAGAGGACCTGGACCTAAAAGATATATACAGAATGCTACTCCCAAATACAATGGGATATAGATTCCTATTGAGTATACATGGATTATACTCCAAGATAGACCACATGCTAGGCCACAGATCAACTTTCAATGTTTTCAGAAAGATTGAGGTTTTACAAGGTAATTTCTCAGAAAACAATGGAATGAAACTTGAAATCATCTAAGAGCCAGAGAACCAAATTAGGCACAAAGATATGGAAGTTAAACAACACACTCTTAGACAAACAGTGGGTCAAGATGGAAATCTCAAAAGAAATCAGTAACTAACTTGAAATGAATGAAAATGAGAACAAAACATATCAAATCTATGGGATGCAGCAAAAACTGTATTGAGAGTGAAATTCATAGCTATAAATGCATATATTAAAAAAGAAGAAAGAGCTAAAATTGAAGACCTAACTACACACCTGGAGGAATTGGAAAAGCAACAATAAACTAACCCAAATTAAGTAGAAAGAAAGAAATAACAAAGATTAGAGCAAACTAAATGAATGAGAAAAAAAGAAAGGGCTATAAAAAATAAACTAAACCAAAAGCTGGTTCTTTGAGAAGAGCAATAGAATTGACAAACCCTTACAAAGACTAATAGAGAAAAAGAGAGAGTAGATGCTAATACACAAAATAAGGAATGAAGAAGGGGATATCACTAATGACACCTTGAAAATAAAGAGTATCATATATGGATACTTTAAAAATTTATATGCCAACAAGAATGATAATTTAGAGGAAATGGACAAATTCCTAGAATCTCACTGACAGCCAACATTGAAAAAAGAAGAAATTGATGAACTCAACAATTCAATTATAATTAAAGAGATAGAGTCAGTCATCAAAAACTTCCCAACAAAGAAGGGCCCAGGACCAGATGGTTTCACAGGTGAATACTAACAATCATCCCAGGAAAAGCTAATATCATTCCTCCTTAAGCTCTTCCAAAAAATATAAGTAGAAGGAACATTGCCTAACTTATTCTATGATGCCAACATTACCCTAATACAAAAGCCAAACAAAGATACCACAAGAAAGGAAACCTCCAGACCAATTTCTCTAATGAATCTACCTGCTAAAATCCTCAACAAAATACTTGCTAATTTCATTCAACTACATATCAAATGTATTTTACACCATGATGAAGTGGGTTTCATCCTGGGTATGCAATGATGGTTCACCATAAGAAAATCAATGTAATACACCAATAAACAGTTTGAAAGAAATAAATCATATAATCATCTCTGTAGATGGAGAAAATGCATTAGAAAATAACAGCACACTTTCCTGATAAAAACACAGAAAAATATAGGAATAGAAGGAATCTTTCTGAACATGATAAAGGGCATATATGAAAAACCCAAAACTAACATCATCTTCAATGTTGAAATCCTAAAAGCCTTCTCTCCTAGATTGGGAACAAGACAAGGATGCCAACTATCACCCCTCTTATATAACATTGTCTTAGATGTACGTGCTCAAGGGCTGAGGCAATAAAAAGATATAAAATGCATCCAAATTGGAAATGAAAGAGTAAACATTTCATTATTTGCAGATGACATGATCCTATACATAGAAAGTCCTGAGAAATATACAACAAAACTTCTAGATCTAATAAAGGTGTTCAGTAATGTCACAGTCTATAAGATCAATGCTCATAAGTCAGTATCACTTCTGTACACCAATAAATAGCAATCTGAGGAGGAAATAAAAAATACCATTTACAATAGTAACTAGAAGAGTCAAATTCTTAGGAATAAATTTATCTAAAGATGTAAAAGACTTATAAACAGAAAACTACACAACACTGTTAAAGGAAATCAAAGAAGAGTTAAATAAATGGAAGAATAATCCCTATTCATGGATGGGAAGACTAAACATCATCAAGATATCTCTCCTGCCCAAAATAATCTACAGATTTAAGGCAATCCCAAAACAAGGCCACACTTTATTTTTAAGGAATTGGAAAACCTAACTACAAAATTTATTTGGAAAGGTAAGAGGCCCTGACCCACCAAAAGCATTGAAAAAGAAAAACAAAGTTGGAGATATCACAGTGCCTGACTTCAAAACATACTACAAAGTTACAGTGGTCAAAGCTGTAGTATATTGGTACAAGAATAGACATATTGAGCAAAGGAAATGAATTGAGATATCTGATATAGATCTTCACATATACTGTCATCTCATATTCAACAAGGCCACCAAGCCCATTCAGTTGGGAGAGAATGGCCTCTTCAACAAGTGGTACTTCGAGGACTGGATAACAATATCCAAAAGAATGAGTGAGGAACACCATCTCACACCATATACAAAAATTAACTCAAGACTGATCATAGATCTAAATATAAGAGCCAAGACAATAATGACCTTGTAAAATAATGTAAGGAAGCATCTACAGGACCCTGTAATAAGAAATGTTTTCATGAACTTCACACTTAATGCACAAGCAGCAAAAGAAAAAACAGATAAATGGGATCTCATCAAAATTAAAAACTTTTACACCATAAGGACATCAACAAGAAAATAAAAAGCAGTCTGCGCAATGGAAGAAAATATTTGGCAACCATATATCTGATAGGAGCCTAAAATCCTGCATATACAAAGAAATCTCACAACTTGATAACAAAAAAACAAGCAACCCATTTAAAAATGGGTAAGTGTCCTGAAAAGACACTTATCCAAGGAAGAAATACAAATAATTAAAAAGCACATGGAAAAATGTTCGATATCACTAGCGATTAGGGAAATGGAAATCAAAACTACAATTAGATACCATCTTACACCCATTAGAATGGTAGCTATTAAAAAACAGCTAACTATAATGGTTGGAGAGGATGCAGATGTTTGGCAACGCTCATCCACTGCTGGTGGGATTATGGAATGGTCCAGCCACTGTTGATAACAGTTTGGTGGTCCCTCAAAACCTAACTATAAATCTTCAATATGATCTAGGGATTCCACTGCTGGGTATATACCCAGAAGAATTTGAAGCAAATACACAAAAAGATATATGCCCATCAATATTCAGAGTGGCATTTTTCACTAGTAGCAAAAGTTTGAATCACCCCAGGTGCCAATCAACAGATGAATGGATAAACAAAATATGGTAATTACATACAATTGAATATTACTCAGCTATAGGAGGAATAAAAAGCTAACACATGGGATAACATGGATGTATCTTGAACACCTTATGTTTAGTGAAGCAAGCCAGGCATTGAAGGATGAACAGTACATGACCTCAGTGATATGAATTAAGGAAATTGAGCAGTCCCTGAGAACTATTGCCTGAAAAATAGGGTTACAAGAAAGTGAAAGAGAAAAGAAAGTTGTGAGCCATCACCCAAATGAACATAATCTATGATAAAGTGATAGAGTGTAGTTAGTTATTGAAAGGGTGGAAAAGGATGGTAGTGATATTATTGGTTTTGGTGGTGCAGGGTTGACAGGTGGGTAGGTTTGGAAGGGTGAGTCAGAATACCCAGGTTACTGGGGGAGAGTTGGGAGAGGGACAAGATGAACATTTGGGATTTGCGGGTATGAGGTTGAAAATACAGAGGTGGGAAAGCTCTTATGGTAATATGAAAAGGAAGTGTCACTGTTTAAGGGTGTTTTTTGGGGAGGTATTCAGGTCAGGGTGCAACTGGAGCAAGCTTCTAGGCAGTGTGTGAGTGTTCATCCTGTCATAATGTGGATGGAGAACCACACAATGAGAGGGAAGGAGATGGACTCCCAACACTGGGAGGACCGATTCACACAGAAACAGACAGGCAGGCACTTCATAAGAGCAAGTGTGGTTCATAATAGGGGAGGAGAAACCAGTGTGAAAAGACCACTTGTTGCATGTAACTATGAATCTTGTCATCCAATGAGTCAAGCCAGGAGGTCATTGTGGGCCCCAGGGGATGGGGAGGGAGGAACAGTATAGGAAAAACAGGGCGTATGTAATACTCAGTGGGAATGTTTTTCATTACCTTACAGTAATGGACACAGGACATGGTTAATATCATCAAAATTTATAAAAAGCTATGATCTAAAATGGAAACCATACTGTAAACCATTGACAATATTTAGTAGCTATGTTTCACTATGTGTATATCATTTATAACAATACTATCATCCACATACAAAAAGGTTTTAATATGGGGTTGACGAATGGGGCATGAGGTTGGGTATATGAGAGTCTCCTGTATTCTGTGTGTGATTTTGCTGTGACCTAAAACTTCTTTGAAAATTAAATGAAAAATAGTGTGACACTGGGAAGTGAGAAGGGGAGGTGCCTTGGTACAGTCTGGACACCAGCTATTGCAGTGATAAAAGGCAAAATGTCTAAGAAAAAATTTTTAATTTTTTCCCACTTTTTGAATATTCCAATCCTTTAATTTTATTTTAGTTTTAGTTTTTTTTAAGTTTTCATGTATTTTATCTCTCACATTTAAACTTATCATTATTATTTCATTTTCCTCTTAATTTTATTTGGATATTGTATTGTATTCAACTTTAAGGTAGCTTTGGATTACAGAAGGGTTACCACTAGGGTGGGAAAGGATCATTGGTTAGGAGTGTCAGGAATGAGAGTACATGGGAGGAAGTTCACCTGAATATACAAAAAAATGTATATAAACTTGATCAAATGCTCAGAGGGCATGGTCTCAGTGGGTGGAGAATCACACAATAAATGAGAGAATAATGAATTCTCAATCTAGAGAACTCTGCCACAATCTCCAAGGGAGCAGCAACAGTCAACCATGTGCAGGGGAAGTGTCTGGCAAAGGAGGATGATCCACCCATGGGCTCTTGTTATTGGTGACTAGCCTTATGAGTCTTTGCTCTTGAAATCAAAACTTAGCCTATTGCTTTAGGGTGCCTAAGGTTTGCCTTCTGAGAGCCTTCTTGTTGCTCAAATGTGGCCTCTCTCTAAGCAAAACTCACCATATGAATTCATTACCTTCCTCCCAGCATGGGACATGTCTCCCGGGGATGAGCCTACCTGGGAATGAGGGATTATTACCAAGTGCTACTTGGCAATATAGCTGGAAAAAGACATCAAATAAAAGGGGGAAGTGTATAGACAAGTGAGTTCATATGCCTAAGAGACTTCAAAGTGAGTCAGGAGGTCATCTCAGTGGTAATGCTTATGCACATCTCAGTAGGACTTCATAGGTTTCCATGTGGATATCACCTCAAATAAAGGGACACCTGAGGGCTCTGGAGACACCCAGGTCCTATATCAGTGCAAACAGATCTGGAGTTTTTGCCTTAACAGTGGGCCCTACTTTGTAATCTGTGCTACTGACAGTGACAGAGTTGGACTCAAATATGTCCTCCCTGCTCATGGGCCACCTGTCCCATCTATTCAAACCAATATGTGGTGCTCTAGTTTGTAGATGTACTTTCAGAGCCTGGAGAATTTGGGCTGTCCATGTGCTAGCTGGGCCTAGAATCTCAGTGGAGCTGCAACTCCTACTCTACAGCTCAATGCACTCACTCAGGACACATGTCAGGGAGATGATGATTGACAATGGCCATCCCATGGAATGGAGCAAGTCTGCAGCTGCAGGGAGGATAATCCTATCCATCTTAGTAATGGGATTGAAGCCCCCTCTCACTTTGAGGTAGAGTGGACATCATCATCCCAGACTCCTAAGGATTGGGGGGAGAGCTGTGGACTACAGTGGACTTGCTGGTATCCTGTTATAGATATATTGTGATTCAAGCAATAGAAGAAATCACAACAATGTGGAGCCAGTGGCGACTGGATGCTTTGGGTCAGGGAAAGGGAAAATTAATTGTAATTCAGGGGTTTCTTCGAGACTTGGGAATTAACCTGAGTGACATTGCAATGAGAAATAGAGGCCATTTTATATCATCATATAACATGCAGAACTGTGTGAGAGAGAGTGTGGTCTACATGTAACTACAGTTCTTGCTTAATGACAAGTCCCCAGGATGTGTATATCATTTGCAGGTGATGTGTCACACTAATGAAGGATATTTATGTGGGAGGTTGTGGGAGGTGTGGGAGGAGGGGCAAATGGGAATCCCTATAATTTTTTTAACATTTATATAACCTAAGTATCTTTTTAAAAGTAAAAAAATAATATTAAACAATAATTGATTGTTCAGTGAGTGGATATGGCTCAAGTAGTTGGACTCCTGCTTCCCACATAGGAGGCCCATTGTTAACTTCCCAGTGGCTCCTAAAAAAAAAACAAAAAGGAACAACGAACAAAACAAATGAAAAAGATACAGGACATTATCTATTTTTTCATAATTTACAAAATTTTGGGAGGCATAATGTAAACTATAATCCACACTTAATGGTAATGCTCCAAAATACATTCATCAATTGTAACAAAGGTACCACACTAATGAAGAATGTTGTTAATGAGAGAAAATGTGGGAGGGGTAGGGAATGGGGCAAATAGGAATCCTTAATGTTTTTTATGTAATAATTGTGTAATTTAAAGCATCAAAAATTTAAAAAGTAAAAAAAGTGAATATGATATTTATTATCCCATTACTTAATTCTTACAGGAATCACAAGAAAAGATGATGAGGTATGAGTTTTTAGTAAAAAATCATTGATAATTTCTCATCTACCTGAATACATTCTGAAGAAGTTACAGGTTGTGGGATGTATCAAGAATCCTGTGTGGTTTCTGGTGATCATACAGGAAGCAGAGGCCAGTTCTCACCACACCAGACACTTGAACTTGTCTGGAAACTGTAGGTGAAACCCCAAATTGAGCTTTTCATGGAAGCACCCATTCCAGTCCCATTTCCACAAGGATCATTCATACTGGCATAAAGCACCTGGGTTTCTCAAACAGGCATATATTTGGGGCTCTATCCGATAGGAGTGATTCAGGATGGGCCCAGGTGACTCCTTCCAAAAGGAGACAACCCCCTTCTTCCTTAATGCAACCCGGGTCTTCGGGCCCATACTCAATCTCCAGACACCAGAGCCAAGACGGAAGAACAACTTCAGAATTTGCCACTTCTTATTTGAGGGATGAACTGGTTCTTCCTTGGGACACTGAGCACTTCCCTGCAGTGAATCAAAGGTAAGCAGCAATTAAGTCATTTTCAAGGCCAGGAAATTAATTTTGGGGGTGATCTAAATTTAGTACCATAGTTCAATCAGCTTCCTCTCTGTAACCATGGGAGCTGGGGACTCTGGGAAACAAGCTGGGACATCAAGTAATATGAATAAAGGATTTAAGTATGATCATTTAAAGCAATTCATTTGAATCTGACTTTTCTCCCACTACTCATGTATTTTTTCCTATTTTAATTAAATGGAAGTCAGATTGTTGAATTAAAAAATCCCTTTGGGGTAATGGGAATTAAACATAATGGGATAACATTAGGAGTTATGGGGATGAAAGAACTGCTTTGCTTGTGTGTGTGGTGATTAATACATGGTTGTAAGCATCCATCAAAACCTATTGATTTATAGATTCAGCACAAGGAGTGAATGTTAAATTGAGTGAAGATGAAGTATAGATTATGACAAATGAATCTAACTAGTTATAAAGTAGTCATTTGGCCACTGGGAAGGGTGGGAGGAAACAGACCAACTTACATGACTTTGGAAAAATTTTTTGACTGGAATCTATAAGCCTGACAGCCTAAAGAACCACAGACAAAAACAATGCTGTCTCTGGTAAATTAACTGCTCACTGAGGTAAAGGTTAGTAACTCAGAAATTACTTTTTCCAGTTTGAGCATCTGGCAAAATGAAAATGTGTTTTGTCAAAGAGAACAGGGTTTCTTCCATGTTGGATGAAGAAATTACAAATAGACCTGAAAGAACCTGAATAAGCCCTGGGGTGTAATAATGGAGTTGGAGGTACCAATACAAACTCAGGCCTTTTAAATATATATAGATATCTACAGAATAGCTCTAGATAATATTTATGCATAGGTTAATGTTCACACATTTACTGGGTTTGTCAACTGAAAGAGACATAAAGCAGGGAAACCCCAATAGAAATCTATATGCACACAAGCAGATCTTGGTTTTAAATACATCGGAATTCTCTTCAGAAACACTACTAATGAGAAAAGAAAGGAATGAAATAGTAAAAGCACAGAATGAAAAGAAGTCACAAATTCAGAATTCTCTATCCAGGAAAATAATAATTCAAAAAAGAATGAGAGGGGGCAAGCTATAGCAAAGTGGTTAAAGCGCCGGTTCACCACATGGGAGGCCCTGGGTTCAGTTCCCAGGGACCTCTCTGGGCAAGCAGATGGCCTTGAGAAGGGCATGCCACTGTGGGTGGGGCAGAGCCACCATGGACAGGCAAAGAGCTGCCACAGGCAAGGCAAAGCCAACCTGGGCAGGGCAAGTTGCCCATGAACGGAGCAGAGCTGCCCATGAATGGAAGCAGAGCTGCTGTGTGGTGAGCTGACTCGGCGTGTCACCACAGCAGGGGGAGACAGAGCAGACAAAGAACAACACAAAAATGAACACATCCTGAGCTCTCCAACCTGTCCCACCCAGTCCTCCAGCAAACAACCCTGCACCACAAAACCCAACAATATCACCACCCACCGGTCCCATTCCCCCAACACGCAACCACACTCTATCACCTCACCACAGATTATGTCCCTATCGTTGATGTCTCACTACTTTCTCTTCTCTTTCTCTTTCTTTTAAACCTATTTTTCAGATCCTAGTTCTCAGGGATTACTCAATTTCCTTTAATCATATCAGTGAAGTCATGTACACCTTATCCTTCAATGCCTGGCTTGCTTCACTCAGCATAAGATCTTCAAGATTCATCCATGTTATTCCATGTGTTCCTTCTTACTGCTGAGTAGTATTACATTGTATGTATGTACCACATTTTGTTTATCCATTCATCTGTTGTCAGGCACCTGGATTGATTTCAACTTTTGGAAATTGTGAACAACGCTGTTATGAACATTGGTGTACATATGTCTGTTTGTGTCTTTGTTTTCAATTCTTCTGGGTATATACCCAGCAGTGGAATTGCTGGATCATATGGAAGATCTATATTTAGTTTTTTGAGGAACTACCATACTGTCCTCCACAGTGGCTGTGCCAATCCACAATCCCACCAGCAGTGGATGAGGTTCCTGGTTCCTCCACATCCTCTCCAACATTTATAGTCTGCAGTTGTTGTTTTTTTTGTAACATATCCTTCCCCTTTCTGCTTGCTCTTGTTCTGTGTTCATTTTTGTGGGTGTGTGTTCTTCTATGTCTGCTTGGTCTCCCCACTGCTGTGATGCACTGGGTCAGGTCACTGCACAGATGGCTTGCCCCACTTGTGGGTGGGTCTGCTTCAGTCTGGGTGGCTTTTGCTCTGTATGCAGGTGGCTTTGCTCCATTTGCAGGTGGCTTGCTCGGCCTGTGGCTGATTTGCCCTACCGTGGTGGCTTTGCCCTGCCTGTGGTGGCTTTGCCCAGCCCATGGCAGCTTTTTGCCCTGCCTATGCTGACTTTATGCCCTGCCCATGGTAGCTCTGCCCCACCCATGACAGCTTTGCCATCTCAGGCAGTCTGCCCTCTCAGAGAGGTCCCAGGAACTGAACCCGGGGTCTCCAAGTGGGGTACTGGTGCCCTATCCACTGGGCTACAGCTGGCCACTGAAGTTTTTTTAATAGCGGGCATTATAATGGGTGTTAGATGGTACCTCATTGTAGTTTTGGTTTGCATTTCTCTTATAGCTAGAGATGCTGAGCATTTTTTTCATGTGCCTTTTGGCCATTTCAATTTCTTCTCTGGGGAACTGTCTTTTCAAGTCACTTGCCCATTTTTTCAATGGGTTGTTAGTCTTTTTATTTTCGAGGTGTAGGTTCTCTTTATATATGCAAGATATGAGGCTCCAATCAGATATATGGTTCCAAATACTTTCTCCCATTGGTTAGGCTGTCTTTTTATTTTCTTAACATCTTTTGAGGTGCAAAAGGTTCTAATTTTGAGGAGACCCCATTTATGTATTTTTTCTTTTGCTGTTCGTGCTTTGGGTGTGAAGTCCATGAAACCATTACCTATTACAAGCTCCTGTAAATGCTTCCCTACATTATCCTCCAAGGTTTTTATGGTCTTGGCTCTTATGTTTAGATCTTTGATCCACCTTGAGTTAATTTTCATATAGGTTGTGAGATGGTGTTCCTCTCTCATTCCCTTCCGTATGGCTATCCAGTACTCCATGCACCATTTGTTGAAGAGGCCATTCTCTCCCCACTGGGTGGACTTGGTGGCCTTGTCAAATATCAGGTGACTGTATATGCAGGGATCTGTATCAGAGCTTTCAATTCGGTTCTAATGGTCAATGTGTCCATCCTTGTGCCAATACCATGCAGTTTTCACCACTGTAGCTTTGTAGTCTGTTTTGAAGTCAGGTAGTGTGATACCTCCAACTTCATTTTTCTTCTTCAATATCTCTTTGGCAATTCGGGGCTTCTTACCTTTCCAAATAAATTTTGTAGTTAGTTTTTCCAATTCCTTAAAAAATACAGTGTTAATTTTTATTGGGATTGAACTAAATCTGTAGATCAGTTTTGGTAGTATACACATCTTGATGATATTTAGTCTTTCTATCCATGAACAGGGGCTATTCTTTCATTTATTTAAGTCTTCTTTGATTTCCTTCAACAGTGTTGTGTGGTTTTCTGCATATAATTCCGTTATATCTTTAGATAAATTTATTCCTAGGTATATGATTCTTTTTGTTACTATTGTAAATGGTATTTTTTTCTTGATTTCCTCCTCAGATTGTTCATTGTTTATGTGATGTATTACATTGATTGATTTTCTTATGTTGAACCTGGGATAAACCCACTTGGTCAGGGTGTATAATGCATTTGATTTGTTGTTGAATGTAATTAGGAAGTATTTTGTTCAGGCTTTTAGCATCTTGGTTCATTAGAGAGATTGGTCTGTAATTTTCTTTTCTTGTATTTTTGTTTGGCTTCGGTATTAGAGTAATGTTGGCATCATAGAATGGGTTAGGGAGTGTTCCTTCTATTTCTATTTTTTGGAAGAGTTTAAGCAGGATAGGTGTTAGTTCTTTCCAGAATGTTTGGTAGAATTCATCTGTGAAACCATCTGGTCCTGGGCTCTTCTTAATTGGGAGGTTTTTGATGACTGAGTCTCCCTCTTTACTTGTAATTGGACTGTTGAGTTAATCAATTTGTTCTTTCATCAGTGTAGGCTGCTTGTGAGCTTCGAGGAATATGTCCATTTCTTCTAAATTATCATTCTTGTTGGCATATAATTTTTCAAAGTATCCTCTTACAGATGATTGCTTGGGATGTGTGGCTGAGGGGTTGCGATGGAAGAGTGGGAGTACCTTTGTCACAGGTCTGGAAAATCAAGCCAGTGACATTGTGGGCCCTGGGGTGGTGGGGAGTGAAGGGGTGGATTGAATGAGGGACTTGTTGGCCTATTGTTTTTTCATATATTTTTATTATTATTTATTTATTATTTATTTATATATTATTATTTATTTTTTATTATTGTTTTTTCACATATTTTGAATAGTCCAGGTTGCTGGCAATTTCGATTTTTCTATTTTCTATTTTTTTAATTAAAATTTTTATTTTTTTAATTTATTTTATACATTTTTTTCTTCTTTTTAATTTTTAAAATTTTTAAATTGTTTTTTTTTTTATTTTTTAAGTTCTCCTATGTTTTGACTCTTGCATTTAAATGATGTTTTTAGGGATGGTTCATTGTGGGGGATGAACTGGTGAGTCAGTACACTCTGTGGTGTGAATCTGTGAATCCTGTCATCCATGGAGTTGAGCTGGGGGCTGATGTGAGACCAGGGGTGATGGGGAGGGGTGGGGGGATCAATATAGGGCATTTGGTGGCACATGGAAGTATCTTCCATTGCCCTGCAGTGGTGGATACTGGACAGGGTGACAGGCATCAAAATTTATAAAAGTGTATGATCTAAAATGTGGACCTTGATGTGGACCAATGAAAATGTTGGGAAACTATGTTTCATTATCTGATTGTCAGTTACATTGGCGCTGCCATCCACATACCAAAAGGTTTTGGTATGGGGGGGAACGGAGGAGGTGGTTGAGTATATGAGATTGTCTTGTATTTTGTGTGTGACTCTGCTGTGACTAAAAACTTCTTTAAAAATTAAATGATAAAAGGAGGGCTGCTTGAGAGTGAGAAGAGGAAGTTGCCATGAAACAGACTGGACACCAGATATTGCTCTGACAAGTCACAATCGGGTAAAAAATTTTATGCATATATATTTTATTTTTTTACATTTTTTGAATAGCCCAATCCTACAATAAAACCTTGGTTTCATTTTTCTTTTTTTTAATTTTCTAAAACTTTTTTTTATTTTGAAGTTCTCCTATATTTTAACTCTTAAACTTAAAGACCATTATTATTTTATTTTCCTATTCATTGTAATTGCCTATTGTGATGGCTTCATCTTTGAAGAGGCTATGGATCACAGAAGGGTCACAATGGGAATGGGAGGGGATCATTGGAGGGGGGTGTCAAGGTTGGTGGTGCATGGGAGGAAGTCAACCTGAACTTACATAAAAGGCATACATAATTGCTCAAATCCTCATGGGTGATGTTCATGGGGTGTAATATTACTCAATTAATGGGAGAACACTGAATTCCCATCCTGGAGAGCTCTGCCATATTTTCCAGAAGAGTAGCAAAATCCCCCTGAGTGCAGGGGCAGTATCTGGCAAAGGAGGAAGATCCATTGATGGGCACTTGTATTTGATGATGAGCCTTATGATTCATTGTTGTTGAAATTGAAATAGCCTAGTGTTAAAGGGTGCCTAAGAGTTGCCTCTGGAGGTCCTCTTTGTTGCTTAAATGTGGCCCCTCTGTAAGCCAAGCAGCATATTAATGCATTACCTTCGTCCTGCCATGGGACATGACTCCCTGGGATGAGCCTCCCTGGCAATGAGGGATTACTGACAAATGCTAATGGGCAGTACAACTGGAAAAAGTCTTCGAATAAAAGGGAGAAATGGTAAAGACACATGAGTTCATAGCACTAAGAGACTTCAAATTAAGTCGGGAGGTCAACCCAGTGGTAACACTTATGCAAATCCCAGTAGGACCTCCTAGGCATCCAATATGGATATCACCCAAAACAGAGGGCCTCTTGAGGGCTTTGGAAATATCCGGTCCTATATCAGGGCAGATAGCCCCAGAGTTTGGTGCCTTACCAGTAGGCCCTAATTTGGAATCCTTGCTCCTGAGAGTGACAGAGTGTGACCGAAATATGTCTTCACTGCACATGGTCCATCTGTCTCTTCTATTTAAATCTACATTTGATGCCAGAGTTTTAGGTGTACTTCCATAGACCAGAGATTATGGGCTGTTCATGTGCCAACTTGGTCCAGAAACTCTGTCTACCTGCAACTCCTATGCTACAACTCAATGAACTCACACAGGACACCTAGTTGGGAGTTGATGATGGATGATGTTTATGCTGGGGAATTGAGAGAACCTGCAGTTGCAGGCAGGATAATCTCTTCCATTGTATCCATGGGATATAATCCCCCTGTCACTTGGTGGTGGAGGGGACATCACCATCCCAGACTCCTCGAGATTGGGGGAAGAACTATTGACTAGAATGGACTTGTTGGTGTCCCGCTATAGAGTTGTGATATTTGCAATGGAAGAAATTATAAAATTATGTGGAGCCAGGTTCACTGGACACTTTGGGAGCAGGGAGAGGGAAGGGCAATTGTCAAGTGTTTTTTTTTTTTTTTGAC
>PVKH010009175.1:0-18999 GCA_004027955.1 Chaetophractus vellerosus
GTGCTAAAGGAACTTCCAATGAGAACTTAGACCACAATGATGAGTTTACCAAAAACTGGAAGAAAGGTGATCATTATTTTAAAGTGGCACAGAACTTGGCAAAATTGAGTGCTGATGTCAGACAGAAAACCAATTTTGCCACTGATGAAGTTAGATATTTAGATGAGGAGATTTCAAAGTGTGGAAATGGCAGTCAATTTTTTCTCTTGCTGCTTACAGTAAAACGTGAAAGGAAAACTGATCTTCTGGGACCAAGGAAAACAGAAATTGATGATTTGGAAAATTATGAGCTTCCAGAAAACAAGCTCCCAGAAAATAGTGCTCTGTGTGTGGGTTTAACTGAACATGGAACCAGTCAGCCATTTCAGTGCATTTCATGGGTGGAAATGCATTTATCAAAGAAGGATTTGTGGAAAGTACTTTTTTCTGATAGTTTGGAACCCTCTACTACATGCAAAACTGACAAGGTTCTTTTGTGAAATCTATATGAAGGGAACCACTACCAACCTGGACTAAAAGTGACAGAAAAATGACTTCAAGGGCAGAACCGTAGAAGCTGAAGTCTGGACCAAAGAATCTAGTCAAAGGGAGTGGATCCACCCACGTGTGTGGAAAGAGTGAGTAAGCCCCAGCACTTGAAGAGGGCAAGCCTTCCACCCTGTTGTTCAGGAAGAGTGCTGCTGCCCCAGTCATCAGAGAGGGTGGAGCATATTCCCTGGGAATTGCAGAGAGTCTGGCTGCCACCCCAGTTTTTGCAGAGGGCAGCACTTTCACAAGTATTTAGGGAGAGCATGGCTGCTGCACAAGCACTTGCAAAGGGTGGGGCTGCCATTCTGTCAGTCCTGGAGAACAAATTATTGCTTATTCTAATTATTGAAGATCAGTGAAATTGTACTTTTGTCCTTTTTTGTCTTAATTATTTCACTCAATATAATGTCTTCAGGGTTCATCATGTTATTTCAGGTGCCAGGACTTCACTCCTTTTTACAGCTGATTAATATTCATATTTTGTTTATCCATTCATCAGTTGATGCATACTTAGTTTGCTTCTATCTTTGACAATTGTGAATAGTGCCACTATGAAAATCAGTGTGCAAATACCTGTTTGAGTCTCTGCTTTCAATTTTTTTTAGATATACCAAGTAGTGGGATTGCCACGTCATATGGTAGCTCTATACTTAGCTTCCTGAGAAACCACCAAACTGGTTTCCACAAAGGCTGCAACATTTTACATTGCCCCCAGCATTGAATGAGTGGACATATTTCTCTGCATCCCGTCCAACACTTATTTTGAATTTTTATAATAGCAGCCATTATAATGGACATGGATAGTATCTCATTGTGTTTTTTAAGTCAAATTTAATGGCACATATTAATAAAGCATAAATCCATCCAAAGTGTGCAATCAATGGTATTCAGTATAATCACATAGTTGTGCATTCATCGCTTCAATCACTTTTAGAGCATTTTCAGTATTCGAGTAATAATAATAATAATCAAAAACCAACCAAACAAAACTCATCACCTCTCAATCTCTCTTCCCCTGCCGCACATAACTGCTATTCTGTTTTTTCTAATATATTTGTATTTATATTTTGCAAAAACAGTCTTATATATGCAATATCACCCATATTTTTATTTTGCATGAGGTTCCACTATGTAATACAGTCCCATGTTACATTTCTTAGTTTTCCTCCTAGTAATATAAATATCCTTAGGCTTTCCATTTCAACCACTGTCATACCCACATAATAGCTCTGTTAGTCACAAACAGCATGATGTGCTCTCACCATTTCCATTTATTTCCAAAGATTTACAAAAACCTTTTAACCAACTCTGCACAGATTAACCATCAACTATATTAATATTATCTAAAATATACTTTAAATATTTTTTTACCACAAAGTCGCTCTATATTGACAAAGATGTTAATTCAACAAAAAGACATCTAAACACAGTGTGCCAAAAGATAAGAAGAAAATATTGAGAGATTTGAAGTTAGAAATAGTTCTACATTTATAGTAGGAGATTTCAATAACCACTTTCAATAATGGATAGAACATCTAGTCAGAAGATCAATAAGGAAATGGAATATGGGAATGATAGTATAGGTCAGCTAGAACTAGCAGACATATATAGAACATTTTGACCAAAAATAGCACAATATGTATTCTTCACAAGTGCACATGGATCATTCTCTAGGACAGACTATATGTTAGTGCATAAAACTAGTCTCAATGCATTAAGAAATTGAAATCATACAGTGTAATGTATCTGACTACAATGTAGTGAAGCTAGAAATCAATAACAAAATGAAAAGTAGAAAATTTATAAATATGAGGAATTTAAACGGTGTATTCATGAACAACCATGACTTAAAGAAGATGCCACAGGTTATTTAGAAAATAGTTAGAAACGAATGAAAATGAAAACAAAACATACCAAAATTTATGGTATGCATCAAAGGCAGGGCTCAGAGGGAACTTTAAGACAACAAATGCATATTCAAAAAAGAAGAAAGACTTCAAATCAATATCTGAACTCAATATCTTGAGGAACTAGAAACCAGAAGAGCAAAATAAATCCAAAGGTAGCAGAAGAAAGGGAATAATTAAGATTAGAGCATTGACAAATGAAATAGAGAATAGAAAAATAATTGAGAGAAGCAACTAAAAGTCGGTTCTTTGAAATGATGAATAAAATTGACAAACCTTTATCTACACCAATGAAGAAAAAAGAGAAACACACAAATAAGTAACATCAGGAATAAAAATGATGATATCACCAATGACCTTACAGAAACAAAAAAAAGGATAATAAGAGAATACAATGAACAATTGTACACAAACAGATTAGATAATTAAAATTAAATGGAAAAATTCCTAGAAACTTACAAATTACCTATCCTGACTCAACAAGAAGTAGAAAACCTCGACAGACGTATAAAAAAATAGAGAGATTAGATCAATAATCAAAAAAACTTTACAAAAGAAAAGCCCTGGACCAGTTGGCTACACTGGTGATTTCTGACAAACATTTAAAGAAGAATGAAGAGTAATCCTTCTAAAACTTTTCTAAGGAATTCTAGACACCATTAGACTAACCTACAAGCCATGAAAAAGGAGTTCTAGAGGAGGGAACACTTCCTAATTCATTCTATGAAGCCAGCATTATTCTGATATCAAAGCCTGGTGAAGACACCACAAGAAAAGACGATTACAGAACAATTTCCCTTATGAATATAAATTCAAAAATCTTCAACAAAACATGAGCAAGTGTATCCGACAGCATATTAAAAGTGTTACTCATTATGACCATGTGGCATTTATCCTAGGAATGAAGGGTGGTTCAACATACAGTAATAAATGTTGTTCACCACATAAGTAGAATGAAGGAAATCAACCACAGGATTATCTTAATAGACATAGAAAATATGTTTGACAAAATCCAGCACCTCTTTGTGATAACTACATTCAGCAAACTAAGAATAGAAAGGAACTTTCATAACATGTTAAGTGCTATTTATAAAAAACCCACAGCTTACATGATACTCAATGGTTGGAGGCACAAAGTTTCCCCCCCCAAGTTCAGGAACAAGGCAAGGATGCTTGTGCTTATTGCAGATGTTCAATATTATACTAAAAGTTCTATCCAAAGCAATTATGCAAGAAAATAGATAGAAGACTTACAAATTGGAAACTAAGAAGTAAAACTCTATTTGCAGATGATATGATATCACTTATAGAAAATGCAAAGGAGGCCACAGGAAATCTAGCAGGGCTAATAAATGAATTCAATACAGTGGAAGGGTACAAAATCAACACTCAAAAATCAGTTGTGTTTCTATATCTTTTGTTGTTGTTGTTGTTGTTTTCTTTGAGTTATCAGGGCCAGGGATTAAACCTGGGACCCTGTATCTAAGAAGCCGGCACTCAACCACTGAGCTATACCGGTTCCAATTATGAGCAATGAAAAATCCAAAGTGGACATTTAGAAAACAATTCCATTTCAAATATTATCAAAAAGAACACAATTTCTAGGAATTAATTTAACTAAGGATGCAAAATACCTGTACACTGAAAATTACAAAACACTTCTGAATGAAATTAAAGAAGACCTACATAAATGGCAAGATATCTCTTTTTCAAAGATTGGAAGGATTAATATTATTAAGAGGTTAATTCTACCCAAAGTAATTTCACAATCCCAGTCAAAATTTCAGCAGCCTTTTTTTTGCATAATTTAGAAATCTGATCCTCAAATTCATATGAAACTATAAGAGACCATGCATAGGCAGACAATTTTGAAAAAGAATAGCACAGTTGGAGGACTCACACTTCTTAATTTAAAAATGTACTTCAAAGCTACAATAGTCATGACAGTTTGATACTGTCATAAGGATAGAAACACCAATGGAATAGAAATAAATCCAACAGCATATTAAAAGTGTTACTCATTATGACCAATTGATTTTCAGCAGGGTACCAAGTATATGAAATAGTCTCTTCCTCAAAATAAATAACTTCAACAAATTAAAAATGTTTAAACATCAAAGGACATTATCAAGAAACCAAAAGAAAAACCTACAAAATATGAGAAAAGAATTGCAAACTATACATATCCAGAATATATAATGTACCTTTACAATGCAACAACAAAATGACAAATAATCCAATTTAAAAAATGGACAAAGGTCTTAAATAGATATTTCTTCAATGACAACATACAAATGGCCAATAGGCACATGAAAAGATGCTCAACAAATTAGTAATCAAGGAAATGCAAATAAAACCACAATGATATACAACTCCACGTCCTCATGGATGGCTATTATTAAAACAATAGAAAATAAGCGTCAGATAGGATGTGGATGAATTGGAACTCTAATGCCTTGTCAGTGAGAATATAAAATGGTGCAACCATTGTGGAAAACAATATTGCACTTTCTCAAAAAAGGAGATATAGAATTGCCACAAGACCCATAATTTCACTCCTACATAAACACCCCAAAAAAGTGAAAACAGGGCCTCAGGCAAATACTTACAAAACCAATGTACACAACAGCATTATTCACAATAGCAAAAGCAAATGGTGTAAAGAATCGAAGTATATATCAACAAATGAATGGATAAACAAAACAAAACGTGGTACATACACACAATGGGATATTATTTGACCATAAGAAAGAATGGAGTTATAGACAAACTGCAATAGGAAAGGACTTGAAAACCTCAGTGAAATAAACAAGGCATATAAGGACAAATATTGTATGATGTCATTTATATGATAGAACTAGAGAAGATGGCTTAGAGGTTATCAAAGAGTGGGGGTAAGGGAGTAGGGGAAGTTTACACTTGGTGGGCATAGAGTGTTTGTAAACAAAAATTTAATTAAAAAATAGATGAGATGACTTGCTTTACTAGATACCAAGACAAAATTAGAATAATAAAACATTGGCAAATGGATGGAGGTATCAATAAGCAGATCAATGGTAAAAGAAGCAAAGCTCAGAAACAGACCCATGTATGTTTAGACATTTTATACATGATAGGCATAGAACTTCAGAGTTTTGGGGGGAAAGGCAAACTTAATAAATAACATTGTGACAATTGGCAAACAGTAAAGAAAACAGAAATTGTATTCATAACTCAGTTATGGAAAGGTTTATTAATAGATTCCAGAAACACTAACCATAAATGTAGAGTATGATAAAATGAAAATGTAACTGCATTCATGAAACTCCCATGCCAAAAAAAAATGTTGAGAGAAACTAGATACACACACACATAAATGTATATTGCATATTTTCATATGTATAAAAATCTAAAAAAAATAAATATGAAAGCAAACCACCATTTTTAGGAATGCATGCTTAATTGGAAAATTATGAAAGAAAGTAAGGCTGTGCTTTCCATAGATGTCAAGATTGTGGTTACATCTGGAGGAGAGAGAGGTGGTTGTAATGGGAGAGGACAAGAGAGGGGCTTGTGGATGCTAGCAGCATTTGATTTCTTTATTCTGGGGGTATCTATGAAGATAATAATTTTGTGGTAATTTTTATGCTTTATATTTTTGTTTTACATATTTGTAGGCATGTGGGAACACTTCACAGTAAATGAGGCTAAAAAGCCTTTTTAAAAAATGTACCTACATTAATAGATTTTCAAAAAATCCCAACTCAGTTTGAATTAAAAAAAAAAAAACTATAGTGAATCAAAATAAGACAAAACTGGGAAATGGATGTGGGTCAAGCGATTGGGTTCCTGTCTATGATATAGAGGGTCCAGGGGTCAATACCAGAGCCTCCTGGTGAAAGGCAAGCTGGCCCCGGCAAAGAGCTGGCTCGGGCAGAGTGCCAGCCCATGTGGAATAAATAAGTAAATCTTTAAAAAAAAGACAAAACCATTAACATTTGATAAAGCTAGTTTATAAGCTCATGGGTATCATATCATTTAATTTTGTGTTCATCATTAAAAGGAATGTTTCACTATTTAAAAACAATTAACTTTAAATAACAAATTAACAAAAAAACCTATATCCAGAGAAAAGACTGGAAAAAAATCATTGTCAAACTCATTCCAAAGGAGCAAAAGCTAAAATGTGGCTTTGCAAATATTTGATAGGCAGTGCTTACAGTAGCTACAAGTCACTCCTGAACATTGTTTACAGGGTCTATGTTTCTCACTTTATCCAGTACAAGTGTACAGTATATGGAATTCCTTTGTTTTTCAGAAAAAAAGGTAAAGAAAATATGAAGTCAATTCACAGAACTTGGAAATGAGTGCTAGCCAATACAGCTGCAGATAAATTAAGTTAATAGGCAACCAGAACCAGTACCACAGCTCTGCCTTTTGAATTATTATGATTATTATAGGCGTCCAATAGAGTAAGTTTGGTAAATGCAATTTGAATGGGAAATCCCATTTTTGCAATGTAAAACTTGAGAGCTTTTCTTTCCATTGCAAGGGCACTCATTTTAGTATACTATATAAATATTTTTTTTCTTTCCTCAAGGGTCAGCAAGGTTGACATGTCCTTTTCTTTACTATTGATTTTGACAAGTCTTCCAACTGAGTTGTTAGAGCATTTTTAAAATCAGGGGTCTTTTTTACCCTCAATGTTCCTAACATCTAAAATATGTATGAATTTTTATTCTAATGTCACTCCACATTTGAAATGTTTCTTGACATACTCATGAAGCATTTATAGCCCCAAGTGGCCAACTCCTATATCAGTTGGTAATTCTGTTGCTATGTGTTTATCTCCCTGCCTCTAGCAGTGAGCTTGAAGGCACGAATCTTAACTTAAAAAAGCTCCCTATCTTCACTCACCAGTAGGGTACATGGAAGATAATAGGATTCAATAAACACCAGCTAAATCAGCTCATGATTCAATAAATTCCAGCGAAAGTGAATGAAGTGATACAAATGAATTCTTAGATATATTCTTGACAGGTCATCACTTCAACATAAAATGCAGAGTAGGGGCTGAAGTCTCTCTTCAGACCCCCTCCACATGTAGAGCTTCCCAATAAATTTCCTGCCTGAAAAAAAAAAAAGAGAGTAATCCTTGATGAATTGGTCAAAATAATAGAAAGAGATGATTATGTTTTTCACTCAGAAGGCTATAAAGAAGTAGTAATCATTGAAATACATTTTAGTCATAATATATTTGTTTCAGTTTATATGTGACTGATAATTTTCCCAAACTTATACATGTCAGGAATGATAGCCTAAAAATTGACCTTCACCAAGTAAGTTTGTCAGAAAATTGTTGTGTTGTTATTTGGCAATGATCTTTGTGTTTATGCTCTGTGTTTAAAGAGATTACTATGGAGAATTTCTCAAATTAAATGCCATGTTAGATGTAGAACTTTGAGAAATATATGACAAATTTCCACTGAAATACATTTGAAGACACAAGCAAGGATAAAAATGAAAATTAACGCATAATTGGGGTGAATTCTGCACTAATATTAAAGGAGATAAAGTTGTTGAGAAAGAAATTCATCCAGCTTCACATTTTCATAGACCCTGGGTTTGCTTATTGAAGTAGAGCCCTCTGGGAAAGAAAGAAAAAATATTAGAGACTATACTTTTGTCACTATGTAAAAAGAATAATAGTCCTCATATATGACCACATATTAATCATCTGAACTTGTGAATGTGTTAAATTACATGTGTGAAAATGAAGTTGTTTTATGAAACTCAAAAAGAAAAAGGTTATGTTTTTGAACTAATCCATTCCTGTGGGTGTGAGATCTTTTTGATTGGATTACTTCAGTGAGGCATGACATGGACTGAGTCTCTTCCCTCTTACTAGAGCTGATACAAACAGACACACACACAGAAAAAGGAAGCCACCATATTGATCCTTCATGTGAGAGAGAAGACTACAGGAAAACAGAGGAGACTTGGAGGCTGAGAGATGTCCCAGAGTCTGGAACCAACAAAGTATAGAGTCACAGAAAAGGACCCTTGAGGGGCTGGGCAAACAGAGCAGGCTCAAGACATGAGCCCTACCATATGCCTGAAAGCTCACAGCTGAACTCAGAAAGAAAGCAGAGGAGTCAAGACTGAAAGAGGAAGCCCTATAAGAGACAAGCCCTATGTCTGGTTGCCTACAGCTGAGCTTTGGGAGATGGTATATTCTGGAGGGGAAGGCAGAGACCTCCAGAGATTGGCATTCAACTTGCTTCTCCACATTGCAGGACCCTGAGAAAGCATCTCTGCTGATACCATGATTTGGACAATTCATGGCCTCAAAACTGTGAGCTTCTATCCCTAATAAAACCCCTTTATAAAAGTCAACACATTTCTAGTACTTTGCATTGACAGTCCTGTGGCAAACTAAAACAACTTAGGAAAAGGGACTTTACAGATGTGATTAAATAAAGGACTTTGAGATGGGAGATCATCCCATATCACACAGGTAGGCTTAATCTAATATGGGTCCATAAAACTGGAGAACATTTCCCAGATGCGATCAGAAAGATGTGATGTGAGGACTTGATTTGCTGTTGCTGGCTTTAAAGATGGAGGTGGGGGGCATAAACCAAGTAATGTGGGCAGCCACTATAATCCAGGAATGGTAAGGAAATGGATTCTGAACCAGTGTCTCCAGATACAAATGCTGCTCTGTCAACCCCTTGATATTATCCCTGTGATATTGTGTTAGACTTCTGATCTAACAAACTGTAAGATAAATTTGCATTTTCAACCAGAATTTTGTGGTAATGTTACAGCAATAATAAAAACTAATACAGTCTTAGTCTCACTGGGATTTGGATACCTAGTATATATAGCAATCCAACAACTGGGTAGTCCCCTTCAGCCTAAGGGGCCTAAGGGGGATGACTTAATTTACTTCTCCATCCTCCTCAAATCACAGGACACTTACTAGTCACAGCAACAACCAGAAAAGTAGACAGGCTGTGTGGGGGTGTATGAGTGTGGTGGGGAGATGGAGGCAATCCACTATTTCCAGGCCCTGTACTATCTTTAGAATACTTTATATCTATAATGTCATTTTACATGTGAAACAACTCCATCATCTGTCATCATCTACTTAACTAGTGAGGAAAATGGGCATAAAGATAATATATCTTATTCATATCACCTGTCTTGTAAGAGACAGAAAACGGGATTTGAATTCAGATTTCTCTAATACCAAAGACCTATGATTTTTTGTCATAGCATTCAGCCACCTTAAATAGGCTTACATTCCCCTTCTAACTAAAAATATTGCCCATTCATTTCCTTTATTCTAGTACCTGCATTATTGTTGATTTTGTTGAGAATAGTCTTTTTGACAGAATTCCTATAATTGGCAGAATTAATCCTCCTACTAGGAAAAATAGGAAAGAAGTATTTTGTAGGCAATCTTTTTATTAACATGAATCAGGGTAATGGAAGATACTAATCAAAATGACTTTAGAAGATGATTATATTATGTAACAGAAAAGTCTAGAGATAGGGTTATCATCAAATAAGATTTGATTCCAGTATGGGTCAAGCATGTTACCAAATATATTTATTTTTTCAATTTCTTCATCCTGTCTATCAAGGACATAGTTTTCTTCAAGCCACTCTTCCTTGTGGTACCACAATTACTACCAGCATCTCCTAAGGTTACATTATTCCTAGTTCATGTTTTCAAGGAAAAGGGAACATCCTTGTCCCAGAATTATAATAAAATTCTGAAGGTCGTTTTGATTAAGCTGATTAAAATCATATGCCATCCTGCACAATTACTCGATACAGGAAGATTGAATGCACTGATGGGTTTCTCTCCTATACCTGGAAAAGGAGTCAACTTTTCAGAATCAAGTGAATTCCCAAAGGAAAATCAGGTTTGTCAAGAGGGGAAGTGACGCTTAGAGGTTACTAAAGTAAGGGTAAAAATGTATACACATTTCAAAGAAGAAAAAAGTATTGTGAATATAATCTCCTTAGGGAAAGGGATTTGTCTTGTTCTATAATTGTTGTTGTTGTTGTTGTTTAATCTCTATTCATTATCATGAAATTTTCAGTGTCTTAAACAGCACCTGGCATACTGTATGATCTCAACAGAAGTTAAAAAATAAAGAAAGAAATATTTAATTATTAACAAACTATTTGACAGTAGGCATGAGAAACTCAATAGTCTATAGACAAATTATGAGAATTAGTAAGTAGATACTGCATAATTAAATTCAAATATATACAAAATTAAACTGTTCTTAAATACCAGCAACCTAAAGAAGAATAATTTTCAAAAGATGTTAAATTCACAGTTGTGCAAAAGTATGATCCATATGCTAAATATTGCTGGGTAGTAGGTTAACTAATTAAAAAATAAAATTTGATTCTTATTTCACACAATATTTAAATAATCTCTAGGTAAATATCTTAGTTTGTTCTGCTATAACAAAATTCCACAGATTGGTTGACTTAACAAGAATTTATTGTTTCACCGCTTTGGAGACTAAAAGTTCAAAATCAAGATGTCAGCAGGCCAAGCCTTCTGAGAAATCTGTAGCATTATTGTGGTGGCAGGTTGGCAAGCGATGTTTGCCCCCATCTCCCAGAAATCTGTCTCTGTCTCCTCTTGTGATTCTAGCCCTCCTACTCAGTCTTCTGTATCTCTCTCTCTAGATTTCCTCTATAAAGTCTTCAGTCATATTGGATTAAGACCCATCCTGATTCAACATGACCTCATCTAAATAGGGTCTTAGAAGATCATATTTACAAATAATGTGATCCACAGGATTAGGGGGGTTAGGACTTGAAGAGCCCATTTTAAAATGAGTTCATGTCCACAGGACTGGCTTAGGACTTGAACTTGTCTTTGTGGGGAACATGATTCAATCTATCAGAGTTGAATAAAGAAAAAGAGAGAAACAAAATTTAACATTTTTCCTCAGTAAATTTATGTTTATACATGAAAGAACTCCATTATGACAGATGAATGAAGGGTTTCTTAAATTAACATTAAATGAATAAAACACAAAGGAAACTATTGATAAATGTAACTATAACACAATTTGAAATCTCTATTCTCTGAAGCTTCTCATAAAATATAAAAGACAAACCACAAAACAACAGAAGATTTTTGTACTGTATTAAAATAAGGGTTTGTGTTAAGATTATAGAAAAACTTTGACAAATCAATAAGGGAATATAAACAATACAGAACAGGATGCTTACAGACAGGGGATCAAAACTGGACAATAACATATGGAAAATTATTCAGCCTTGGGGCCGGCTGTATAGCCCAGTGGATAAGGCGCCGGTACACCACATGGGAGGCCCCAGGTTCGGTTCCTAGGGACCTCTCCCAGAGGGCAGACCGCCTGAGAAGGCAAAGCCACCATGGGCAGGGCAAAGCCACCACGGGCAGGGCGAGCCACCTGTGAACGGAGCAAAAAGCCACCATGGGAACAGAAGCAGACCCACCCACAAGCAGGGCAGAGCCACCTGTGCGATGACCTGGCTTGGCGCGATGCCGCAGTGGGGGGAGAGAGCAGACACAGAAGAACGCAGAGAAATGAACACAGCAAGAGCAAGCAGAAAAGGGGGGGATATGTAACAAAAAAACCCAAATAAACAAAAAATTATTCAGCCTCACCAGTAATTGGGAAAAATACAACTTAAAACCACAATGGGATAACTTTTCCTATCTATCAGATTGGAAAAACATTAAAGTGCTACAGTACCAAATGTTTTAGACGTGGAGCAACAGGGAAATCATATGCTGATGACAACATAAACTGATACAATCACATTAGAAAACAGTTTAATAATACATTTACAAATTTGAAAATGAACAAATTCCAAAGCACATCAATTACACTTCTTGGTATTCAGACCAGAGAAATTTTTGCATATTGTGGTGGTGGTAAGCTCAATGTACCCCCAGAAAAATATGTCCTTAAATTTAATCCATTCCTGTGGGTATGAACCCATTGTAAGTAGGAAATTTTGATGAGGTTACTTCAGTTAAGATGTATGCATACAAGCCCAATCCAAGATAAGTTTTAATACTTTTACTGGATTAATTTTTAAGGGAATGAATTTAGACATGAAAGAGAGAAAGCACGGGAAGAAAGAAGGTGAAACAGAACCCAAGAGAAAAAAAAGACCAGGAGATGCTGCCATGTGCCTTACCATGTGTGGCAGTTTGAGATTATTTATGAATCCCAAGAAGAGAAAGATTTTGTTTGTAAACTGGTCTGTTCATCTGGGTATGATACCCTTTGATTGTATTAAATTCAAAGGTTTTAAATTTACTTGATTAAATCAATTTAGGGCTTTTGATTTGACCATGTCAGTAGGGCATGACTCTGGTTGAGTTTCCCCTCCCCCACATCCCTCCTTAGTGGGCTGATATAAAGGGACACTCACTCAAGAAGACAGACAGAGAGAGAGAGAGAGAGAGAGAGAGAGGTCTGTTATGTCTGATCTTGCAGCCCAGGGGAGAGATGAGCTATTTGTCATATAGTCTGCAGCTGAAGAGAACAGAGCAGTTTAGCAGCTGAAAAGGTCCAGAAAGAAATGCACCCTATGCCAGAGACTAGTATAGGAAGCCCTGAGAGACCAGACAGAGATGACCCCACATCTTGCAACACATAGCGACTAACTTTGGGAGGAATGCAGCCTTGAGTTGGACTCTTTAGGGCCTTGTAACAGTAAGCTTTTACCCCAAATAAATACCCTTCATAAAAGCCAACAGATTTCTGGTACTTTGCATTGGAACCCCTTTGGCAGACTGATAAACCATGCGACAGAGAAACCAAGGATCACCGGCAATCAGCCCCAGAAGGCCACAGTCTTTAGGAGGAAAGCATCACCTTGGTGATGCCTTGATTTGGCCATTTTCCCAGCCTCTAAACTGTGAGAAAATAAATTTCCATTGTTTAACCCAACCAATTTCATGGTATTTGCTTAAGCAGCCTATGAAGCTAAAATATATATGTATAGAGGGAAACAACTAAAAGAAAGATCATTACATTTTTTAGGGGGAAAACTCATGCCTGCCTGTCACACTTGCTCTCTGTCTTCTTTAGGAGGCACCAGGAACCAAACCACAGACCTCCCGTGTGATAGGTGGGAGCCCAATTGCTTGAGCCACATCTGCTTCCCTACTTTTGAGATTAAGTTAGAAAAGACTATGACTTCTGTCTTGGCCCCCTTCCCTTAAGAGCACTTGCTCTGGGGTAAGCCATTCTATGAACAGCCCTATGAAGAGACTCAGAGGACAAGAAACTGAAGTCTCCTGCCAATAGTCATATGAGTGAGCCATCTTTGAAGTGGATCCTACAACCCAGTTGAAGTATTTAGAGACTGACACACTGGCCAACAGCTTGATTGAAATCTCATGTGTGACCTTGAGCCAGAACTACTCAGCTGAGCCACTCTCAAACTCCTGGTTCTCAGAAACCATGTGAAATAATAGATATTTGTTGTATTGAGCTTCTAAGTTTCAGAATAATTTGATAAACAACAAGAGATAATAATTTTAAATGTTCCATTTTAATATTATATAATAAATTTTAAAATATTTTTCAAAGTGTTCCTTCCTAGGTCTTTCATTGTTCTACACAAAGAATGAGATTATCCATCATAACCTCCCCACTAGGTGTCCTGGGTGAGTCCATTGAGTTGTAGAGTAGGAGTTGCAGCTCCACCAAGCTTTTGGAGGTTGTGGGAGGTGTGGGAGGTGGGGCATATGGGTACCCCTAAAATTTTTGTGTAACATTTATGTAATCGATGTATCTTTAAAAAATAATTAAATTAAAAAAAGAAAAAAAAGAAAAAAATTTTTAAAAAGAATCATACCTGACATTTTTAAAAAGAATGAGATTAAGCCCCTTCCCCCCAAAAATGTAATTATTTCTAACCATAACATTAAAATAGAAAAAAAGTGACATATAAATGGACCTCTGTAGAGCAGTGAAAATAAATGAACTAAAGCTTCACTTAACAAGTATGAGTTTATAAAATAAAATTTTAAATCCAAAAATGTATCATACAAAAGTTTTAGGTATTAGATATAATCAAATATAGTATCTTTGACTTAGGAATAAATATTTTGTAGTGAACTTGTAAAGAAATACAAGAGGATAATTAACAAATTCTAGGTAGTTTATTCTTCTGCAAAAGGGGAATAGGATTCAATAGTGGATGTTTATACCAGGTACTCAACTGTGGTGAGGTTGTATTTTTTGAGCTTAGTGTTGTATACATGTTTGTTCATTGTTTTATTTGTTGTTTGTGTTACCTTTAACATTCAAAAATATGTATTGTTCATTTTTATATCAGACAATCTTGTAGATAATTGGGATACACTGGTGAACAAATTAAGATCTCTACCCTTCTAGAGCTTGTATTCCATTGAAGCAGACAGACATAAACAATAAGCAGAATTAAAAAAGCATAATGTATATAGACTTTTAGAAAAAAAGAAAAAAATAGATCATTTTTTCAAAAGAATATGTGCTTTTCAGAATTTGTTTTCATCTAAATCAATTATTGTTTTTCTTTTTACTTTACACAGTTTGCAAGTTTTATAATTAACCAGAACTTTTTGTCAATATCACTGCTAGAGTTTAGATGCAAATTTATGACTCAATCTAAGTGAATAATGGAGGCATTTATTATGTTAAATTTTATGCATTTGAGATTTAGTCATGACTTCCTTGTAGATCTCCAATTTTAATGCCAACATTCTTGTAATCTGCCTTAATTTTGTTTATAAAATTATTTGGAATATAAACAAACAACAAATAAATACATGACTAAAGAAAGAATAAAATAATAGACAATCCTCACATTGTCAACAAACTGAATACAAAAAGGTATGGTTAATTGTTTAGAATATAATATGTGTTTTCTTATTTCAGTAATGTTAGAAATACCACACGTAAAGTTTTAAAAAAGGGAATATGAACAATAAATTAACAAATGAAGTAATACAAATGCCATTAAGTGGTAAGAATATTTTGATTTCTTTAGTATGCAATAAACACAAATTAAAATAATTATAAAATATTTAATAGAAGTAATATCTATATCTTTATGTGCATGTGTATATAAAACTGGAGATGTAAATTAGTTTTTACTTTAACATGTTAAATAAAATAAGATATTTCCATATGATAGCATCAAAATTGGGTTTTGACAAATGTAAAGCACATAGAGAAGATACATCCTATAATAGGGAAAAACAAAGGATATAAAATAATATCTGCAACAAATTCTTTGTTCCCAATTATGTAATGTATATAACTATACAGAAAAATATAAATAATTGTTAACATTTAATGAGTGCTTATTTTTGTCAGACATTCAGCTGAGGACTTTATCAGAATTATTGCACTTAATCCTCATAAGAACTTTAAGATGTAAGAACCATTATTGTCTGCATTTTACAGATTAGATGAATTTCAGAGAGATTAAGTTCACAAGACTAACAACTGAAGAATCTAGGATATGAACTGAAGCAGTAAGTTTCCAGAGGAACGCTCTTAATTACTATGCCAACAGGGAGATCAACTGAGGTTACTCATTCTAGCAATGGAATGGATATGGAGGCAGTGGCCACCGAAGGATCTGAGGGGAAGGAGAGGGAAAAATAGGCGTAATTTGGGAGCATTTCCAGGACTTTGGAATTGTTCTGCAAGATGTTGCAATAACAGATACAGGCCATTACATATTTTGTCATAACTTACAAAATTGCATGGGACAGAGAGTAAGCTATAATGTAAACTATAATCCACACTTAGTAGCAATGCTCCAATATGTGTTCATCAAATGTAACAAATGCACCACACTAATGAAGGATGTTGTTAATGTGGGAAAGCTTGGGAGGGGAAGGGAGTAGAACATATGGGAATCCTCTACATTTTTTTATGTAACATTTATATAATCTAAAGTTTCTTTAAAATAAACAAATTTTTTAAAAAGCTTATATAATTAAAAAAAATACAATTAGTTACAAAGAAAAAAGGGGAAAAAAAAGAAAATACAAATAGTTCGAGATTAAAGTCATAATCCTGCTCCCTGTAATTAGGTCAATACTGTCCCTAATATGTAAATTCATATGGATTTACATTATTATTTTGTGAACCATAGAAGTGAGATTCATTATAGCAACAGAAACTGAATGTGAGAAAATTATATTCTTAAGAATCTAGCCATCCTGATACTGGAAAATTGAAGCTTGCCATCTATTCCTTCAAGACAGAGTCCCTTAATTTTGTTTTTTTTGTTCCTTCCCACTCTTTCCATTCTCCCTTCTTCTTTACATTGCTCTACTTTATCCTGATTCATTGTTCATTTCTCTTTTTAAAAACAAAGATGAAGAAAATCCTTTATTTTGCTAAAATTAAACTGCTCCTCCAGAATCCACACCCTGGGTTGTTGTTTGGGTAGGGTGAGGGAAGGATTAACTAAATGTCCAATATTATTTTATTTTTAATTTGTAAACATTCATTGTTTATTTCTTATACAGGGTAAGTCAATTATCATTTTGTTTTTAACTTCCAAGTCATGCTGACTGAGTAACTGTTCAAGATATTTTGCTGAATGACAACAGTTCCCCCAGTTAGTTGGTACCAACTGTTAATGATTATTTATTGACCATATTAAATGCCCATGAAAATCCAAACAGAAAAGGGCATATATCATACAATTGCATGAAGAAATATAAATGGACCATTTATGTCTGAAATTTTTTCAACCCTTCTAGGAATCAAATAACTCAAATGTAAATTCATATGTAAACATATGTAAATTCATATGTAAATTTCAACTTAGAAATTAAAAAAAAAAACATTAAACAAAACAAAGCTGTTTTGCCAAGGTACTCACTTATATTAATTTTACATTGCTACTTCTGGTGATTTAGCATTATAACACCAGGATACAGTATCATTAAATTCATACATTTGAATCAGCAATTCAATGAGTATCTTCTAAATGCAAGAACCCTGTTTTACTCTTCATTTTTAGATAGAAATTCCTATATTCTATTGTCACCTTTATTGAATATTACTTATATCCAGAAAGTAAATATTCACCAGAGTGTATATTTAGCTACTTTACATCATTAAACTACATTATACCTCTAGGTACAGTAAACTAATTCACAGTAAACTAATCATCAGATGTTTCCCCTTCAAATTTACACAATATTATTTCTTCCACTCATCTAAGTACCCATAGAAAAGTCATTCCTCCTGACAAACAATTAGCTACATGGGCTTGCCTACTAGTTCTGCTCAGTCTCCTCATTTTCAATGCTAGAATCTAAAAATATCTCAAGTGTCTCACTTGCTGTGCTTTGTCCTATGATGCATGTCACTACAGCTCCTCTGGCCCACATAGATCTCATGTCTGCATCTCTAAATCCATATCCATCTCTAATTCTCTCTTTCTTTCACTGGCATTTCTCATTAGTTATTTAGCTAGGTCTTTAACATATCCCAAGATGGCACTATTTTTATAGCTTTTTAAAGACAAATAAAGTTAAAACAATTAACAGTTAAATAGTTAATAATTAAAAACATTCTGATAGTCAGTTTGGGAGGACAGAATCACAAACTTTAGCAGTGAAATTGGGGTCTTCAATCAATGTTTTGGAGGTGGGAGTAAGAGGAAAAGGATATGTGAGACTTGAAATGTAACAAAAACTTGTCTTAATTCAAACAACATTCAAATTATAACTCTAAATTCAAACAACAGCAGTGCTCAGGGTTATGAGCAAGAAAGGAAGTCCATCTGTAAGTCTAACCCTCACAAGTTCTTCAGACTTAAGACACAGATGCTTGTTTTACACAAGATGAGGGTAAGGACAGAAAAAAATCACCTCCTAAACGTTTTAAATATGATTTGCATAAATGAATAATGTATGAGTCCCAGGTTGCACAAGTCTATGCATATAGAAAAAGCCTTATCTATAGAATAATTTAAATATCTAATCCCTAATCCTCCAACTGATTATAGTGAGTACAGCCTTAACCAGCAATTGCTGTATTCAAATTTCTGGAACTTTCCAAGGTTGCTAAGAAAGGGTCTAAGCAGTTTCTTGCCATTTGTGACTGCAATGGGAAAGCAAGCATCTCCTCAAAGGCTCCAAGGGTCCGCAAGCCCCAGGACGCTGTTGGTCTGATAGTGTCCTAAGTGCCCCAAGCATGTCTGCTTTTTTGCATGTGGTGAAACTGGGAGCCACTAACAATCCCCTTATCAAGTCAGAAAGCTAAGAGCACTGTAGGTGATTCATTTAGCCACACACTGCTGCCAGCTTTAATGGAAGAGGGAAAGCAATGTTCGCTGGGTCTGCATTGCACACAGTCAGGAAATAATAGTCAGCAAAGTTGCCTAGGGACTACAAATTACAGCTGTAAATGATGAATTCCTTAATTCCTTTCTATTCACAGTTACTGGGACAAACAGAAATATGTAGATATTTTCCTCAAAGCACCACCATCACCACCCCCACAAATATGGTGACAAAATG
>PVKH010009176.1:0-19015 GCA_004027955.1 Chaetophractus vellerosus
TGAAAGTATTTTTAATTGCATTTGAGGAACAAAATCCAGAGTCTTTATGTTTATTGACCTTATTAGCAAATAGCTACAAAATTCAAAGATGGCTAAAAGCTCTGAGTCTTGTAAATGTAAAACCTAGCTATGGATGGCAATTATAATTATCAGTTAACTAAGATTAAACACAAATTTAATAATAAAAGTTATAGTCATAAAATTCAATTGGTATTTCATATTTGAGGTTTTTGAAAGTTATATTGGATTGCTCCACTTGTGAGTCAAGAAAATATAAAGGAAATTTTAGGTCTAAAGTTTGGAATTGCATAAAAGTTATGGATAGCCAAAGATAGATTTGGAACAGTTTTCCTCAAATTATTGGGTTATCAACAACACTCTGCTTTTGGCTCAATGGAAAATTATGTGATTTTTATAGTATTATATTTTATAAAGTATAGATTTATGTGTCTAATTCTGCCACTAATTACTAATGCATATAAAAATTAATCTTTAAAGTGTTTCTTCCTGCTTCGCCTGGTAGATGAAACAGTAATGATATGAAAATCATTTTTTTAAAGGTTGTGATGATTATATTGTCAATTTGCAGATTACTTACCATTGTTGATCCTCAACCTTAGGGTTTGTATATTAAAGGAAATATATTTATATTTCAAGTTAAAGGTTAATTTATTTATGCTTCCTTGAGATACACATGCCATAATGGTTAAAGCTACATTTTCTAGAGCCAACCTTCCTTTATTCAGATCTCAAGACTGAAACTTCCTAGATCTATTAACATTGAACAAGTGACTTAATCTTTTTGTGCCTTGGTTTGCTCATTTATAAAATAGGATTGATAACATTAGCTTCTAATCAAAAAGTTATTGGGAGATTCTCTGAATTAACTTGTGTAAAGGACTCAGAAAAAAATGTGCTTGGTGCATGTGTAAACTCTATAATTGTAACCTTTCATGCTATTGCTTGCTCTCATCATCTTTGTAGTCAATAAATGCAGTTCAGCATTTTTCTTCTCTTTGTCAGCCTACATGTACATTTTGATGTGAGGTTCTTTCTTTCCGTCCCATTTCAACCTATGATTTCCTAGCATTTTAATGAAAAAAGAAATATTAATTACAACAGTAGGTCTTGATATTATGTCTGATGAAATTGTTATGACAAAATAAAGTGTCATAAATATCTATAATGTTATACATATCATATATATTATGAAATAAACAAATGTAATTATTTCTGTGTATATGTGTATATATAGAGTGAGAGAGAATGAGAGAGATCATGAGAAAGAAACTATCTTATTTCATTGATCTTTTTTAAATATATTTTCTTACATCCATATCAAACACCTGATTATTGAAATAGAAGGATGTGATGGCTAGTTTTATGTGTCAACTTGCCTGGACAAAGTACATAGTTATTAAACCAAACACTATTCTAAGTGTTGCTGTGAAGATATTTTGTAGATTAGGTTAACATTTATTATCAATTGTCTTTCGAAGAAGATTATTCTTGATAATGTATATGAGTCTCATCCAATCCATTGGAAGTTCTCAAAAGCAAAACTGAGGTTTCCCCATGGAAGAAGAAATTCTTCCTCAATAAAGGATTATTAACTACTGTCTGAGCATTTCCAGTCTGCCTATTTGTGCTATAGATGCCAGACTTGTCAGCCCCCACAATCCCATGAGCAAATTCTTTAAAATAAAACCAATCCTCTCTCCCTGTCTCTCTCTTTCTTAATTACATATATATGAAGATATTGGTTTGTTTCTCTGGACAACACTAACTGTAACAATAAATAAATGGTATGGGTTCTTTTTTATCTAAATTATATTTCTTCTGAATTCTTACTATCCAGTATTTTGGGTGCAATATTTACATTATACAGAAGGGTTCTCTTCTTTGAGATTTGATTAAATCTTCTTAATATATAATGTGATACAGGGGAATTAATATCATAGTTTTAAATGAACACCATTATATTTTTCAAATTTTCTGTAAAACACCAATGCAATGAATGCCAGCTTTTACCTAGCCATCTTAGTTTGGTTCTAATACTGGGAATTGGGAAATGAATATTTAGGCTTTAAATCCCAATTTCTTTGTTTCAAGACAACTATTTTTAAAGTATTATCATATTCCTAGAGAAGGGAAGATAATTGTAAAGCTATTTTCACAATTTGCTTTAATTTTCTTTCCATGGTTTCAAAATTTGAGACTGTTCCTCAGGAGAGGAAAAACAGGGAAGTGGCTCTGATTCCCTCCTTTACCTTCATTTAATCAGATGAAAATTATTTTAAAATATTGTCTTCACATATTTTTTTTTTTACTTGAGGAAAAGTTGTCTACATATATCATTGAAAGGATCATTAGCATAGATTGGGCAATGTGCTTTGAAAATTTTCAGATTAAAAATGCATCAATCTTTTAGATTGTGTTGATTGAGTAATTACTGGGCAGCAGTAGGCCATATTTTAGGGTTTGACGCAAGGCGCTGTGCGTTGGATTGTTTTCTGCCACATGAAAGGAGGCTAACTAAAGCAAATGTACTTAACCTGTCAAGGCCCAAGTTATCTCACTTATAATATGGTGTGAAAAATAATATTCCATTTGAGGTTACATGGAGAGTGATGTGATATAATCCATTCGATGTGCTAAGAATAGTCCTTAGTATATAAATCATTCCTAGTAAATGTTGTTATTAATATGATGATTCATTGTTATAATAGACAAAAAGTGAATATAGGCACACATTTGGACTATAAAAGGTTGCATACAGAATGGGCAAAATCATACCATATACCAAATGGATGTCAAAAATTAAAACACAGTTTAAGATTGATTATGTTTTGGTTTATGATAGCAATATTAAACAGTATTTTTGCTAGTGTGCAATAAGAAATCAAAATAATTCACCAAGAAATAGACATATTGTCTCTGTGGTTTCAGAAGAGAAATATAAATACTCCCTGTTGATTTAAGAACAGTTATCTTCCATGTAGGAAACTGTTCTTTATCCCCAAATAAACAACTCTAGATCAGTGAAAGAAGAAAGAAACAGCCTCTATTCCAGATGAACTATTTCATAAAGTAACCGTTACTGTAGTAAGTGGTATACATTATATAAAATAAATTATTACTGTACATTTTAATAGCAAGTGTGTATTTGTTCCAATTTAGGAAATGATTGTTCATCACATTCCGTTTATTTAATACCATAAGCACCATTTAATTAAAACGCAAACAAAATTATATAAACTCACATTTATATAGAACAATTGGTAGTAAAATATAAAAATTTCATCATGTATATGGGAATTTTTTTTTCTAAAGTAGGAACACTTAATCAATAGTCATGTTCAATGAATTACAGTAATAATATCTATTATGCTTTGAGGACATGACAGCCATCATGACATGTGCTTTGCCTAATAACACTATTCATTCCTAAAAGAATTTGAGAATGAAGTGCTGTTAGTATATGCTATTTTCCAATGTAAATTGAGAATCATTTTGTACATATCACCCAATATACAAAATAATTAAAAGATGAGGCTGGTATTTAAAACCAGATCTACCTTAATTCAGAGTCTCTGTTCTTATCCAGTATGTTCTTCTTAGATACTCTTATATCTTGGAATCTTCAACTTTTCATTCCCTCTTCCAGTTTTCTAGCTCAGACGAGTAGCGTGTCGTTTTTTCAATTACTGAAAGCCCTTTTTATTGATTTGCTGCCTCCATAACATAAATCTAGGCAAGTTATTCACTACACTACTGCTTAAAACATGTCCAATCAAGACAATTTATTACCTGGCGCCTGCTTCCTTTTGTATCCCTAGCCCTCAAAACTCCCTCCTTTATAGGAAGTACTGTCATTTTCTTTTCTTTTTTTTCAGTTTGCTGATGATGCCAAGTTCTCTCTTAGCTCCAGACCAATGCCTGCATCACTCTTCTCCTGCTACTTCCCCTGGATAACATTATCTCAATCTTCATGGCTTAATTCAAGAAACACATCTTATTCAGAAATGTATCTTTCCTGAAACATCCCGGTTGGGTGCCTGAAACATAAATGATTCCAGATGAGGCAGCTAAACTAGCATCCTTGAATTGAACTCCAAATATATCAGTAAAGTGTTAGGGAAATATAGGACATTTCTGAGGAACAATTGCCAATGTGAATCTAAAGGATTTCTCTATTGTTCCACTGCATATTAACTCTCCTCAGTCCAGGAACCAAATAGCATCACTAAAGCTTGCTTCTCTGGTGTTGTTTTGCCTATGTTGTAGCCATGTATTTTCTATGAAACTCAAATTTACAGAAATGTGACCTCAAGGAAATTAAAATAAGGGATTAAATCCCAGTACCCATTTCCTTTTAAAAAGCAAGCAAGGTCCTAACTGTTTGATGCCCAGTCTTTTAAGACAAAAGACCACCTATTGGTGGGGCAGTAGATTTAAAGGGTAACATAATTTAGCTTCCTCTTCCCTTATATCTCAATGAATCATGCTCTCCCTTAACCCCATTTTTCTCTGACTAATAAAGCTCCTCAGGCTCCTCAGAGTACATAATAGATAAGATGGCAGAATATTCTCTAAATTGATATTGTCTGCTTGTCTTTTACCCTGTGCCTGACCATTGCTTTGAGGAAGGCTTGGCTGGCCAGAATCCAGTCCAACCTAAAGTCCCTTAAAAGACAAGTCATATCCATTACAATGGCATTATTAATAAAATTGGCATGAGAAGTACATGCTTAATGCTTGGATTTTTAATAGCAATGATAGGTAAAATTCAAAAATTAACCAGCTCCTTTAATGAAGTTAATGTAAGAAAATGAAGAACAATCAGCCATTTCTTTTCCATATTTATTCAGATATCTGTTATAATAAGCAATAGGCAAGGACTAGATGGTATCAAATAGTATCTTGAGCACAGACACAGATATAATGTAACCATATCCTGACCATCACAGGTCTTCCCTACAATGGCCCCAATGCAAATATTAATGGAAAAGACAAAAAATAAGAAATAAACTAGTCTTACTGTATTAGTGCTGCAATTATCATTGCTCTCATTAAATGGGTTGATTTAACCTTAGGTTTAAGGGTCATGGAGAACCACTCTCTCTTCATCACCAATGACAATCTTGTGACTGGGCAACCACTAATGAACAGTAGGCAGTTACGGTGAATAGGTGTGAGAAAGCAAGCATCAGGTGAAGATTCGAAGCACATTATAACTCTTAAAGAAATTACCACAGTTTTAGTTACAAAATGGAACTAATAATGTTAAATAGAATCAATCCTCATTGGATAAGAAATATTTGACTGTTACAGATTACACTTTACTCCTAACTAAAGATACAAAAAATAAACTCTTCTAACAAACAAATTATCTTTCTAGAAAATTTATAAATAAAATCAGCAAAACTTATGTATATGTTGATTGAGGCAAATATAAATAGAGCTCTTTTTTTGTGACTCAGACTCTAATAGTTAAGAGATGTTTTATAATTTGATATTTGAGCATAGTCAAACCAATATAATCATGAAAAACTAATATAAATAACAATCTTCTTTGCCCCTGGCATGACACAAACATTGAAAAATACAGAAAAAAGGAAAACTTATTGTAATAATATTTAAAAATTAATTAGAGCCTCTTATATTTTATAGTATTATTCAACAATGTATCTTTAATACAAGTGTTCCTATTATATTCTGATGAATTACTGATGTTAAGCAACTGAATATTTATTATAAAATGAGAGAAATATTTAGGTATATTCCAAAAACATAAAATAATATTTTTTAAATTTAAGAAGTATATATGATGTTATTATATTCATTTTTAACTGACAAGAAAAATCATTTATTTACAAATATTTGTTTTCCTTTAATAAACAAAGGATGAATGCTAGTATATCCAAAATTATATTTTCAGTCTGAAATCTCAGATATACATAGATTGGAAATGTATTTGTCTATAACTCAACCTATGATTATTTTGAGTCCCTGTGCAACCTGGGGGAAGAAAATGCAATCTTAAGCAACTTTAGTCAAACGCAACCATGTAGGATAATTTTCTTCCTCTGGTTCTCTTCAGAGTTGATTCTAAGACTGAAGAGTTTATGAAATCTTGTGGTATCATTGTGTGCATGATGAACTTCTTTTACAATTTGTCTGCCACTGAGTTATACCCTTGCATGACTTGTTTCTCAATGGCAATAATAACTCCACAAATGTCATCTGGTGAGTGAGTTACCCCTTGGATTGATTTATCAGTCAGGGTTAAGACTAAGATGAGGTGAGTGAGGTGTCTAGGGCACAAAATTTAAGATACTTGAGTTAAGGCAAGTCTTGTCTCTGCCCTTATAAAACATGTGTTCCACACCATGTTGAATTGAGACTTCTCATCTTAATAAAATAAAATTTAAAAAACAGTCGGTAGAGGAAACATCATTTCCTAATGTCACAGGGTAAACTGTGTTGAAAACCAGGCCCAGGGTCTGGTTATGAGAGTGTCAGACCTGAAAATGAGAGTAAATTTGAACCTCTGACAGGTCTGTCAAAGTCTGATAGGAATAGAAAAGGATCTTATGACCAAGACTGTGGACATTTGGGTAGATGAGCTTGTGAATTATAAACTTGGAAATCCTTCCATACCCTATTGGCTTACCACCTTGACAAAGGAAATAGCTGCCACTTTGGGAAACTGCACAGTGACCTCTTCTGAAGCAGATATTTGTAAGCTGATGCCTGTTCACTTTGAGATCTGTCCCCACCTCAAATTCATTGCATTCAGACCAATAGTCAGAGTTAGGTTTCCACCACACTTTGAGCAGGGAAGAAAAGGCCCTGCTCCAGGAAGAAAGAGTCTACCTGCCAGCAAAGGAATTGCAGGAACTGGCCAGAATTAGTGAACATGTATAGGAGTGGATTTTCTGACTAGACAGAGGTGAGTTCATTTATATGGTGGAACTCATCCATATCTCAGGACTCAATGATTTTACCAGGACATCTGGAACTGACTGTAATAGTTTGGGGATTGCATTTACTTTATAAATTGATTTGAGGTGAGTGACTATCTTTTCAAAACTGAGACTTTCAATCTATGAAAAAAATAAACATCTCTTTTAATCAATTCTGCTTATATGCTTTCAATAAAGTTTTATCATTTTCTCCACACACACATAAAAATCAGTCTTTGGTCTCTCTTCTATTCACTTGACTTCTTTCTGGTTCTTTCAATGACAAAAGTAAGCTCTGTTATTTTCCTATTCTTCAATTTAAGCTAATATCCCTTCCCCAAAGTCATTTCTACTATATTATATATTTACCTTCATAACCTGGAGATCATCTTAAAGCCTGGCAAGAACATGAACTTCCCTGCATTTACATTTCTGTATTTACCTGGTCGTTCCAGATCATCATCCATGGAGCTTATCCTTCTGACCAGGAAAAAGGTTTCATAACCAAAAGCTCATAAACAAATTTCTTAACCCGTTATTTTGAGAAAATCTTAAAAGCAGACAGGGAAGAAAAACATACCACTTGAAGAATAAAAAACATATGAATGAGAGCAACATTCTTGTAGGAAACAGTATAAGCCCAAAGGCAGTGGAGAAACATTTTCAAAGAACTGAAAGAAACTGTTATCTTACAGTTATTATATGAAGCAAAAATATTTTCCCAAATGAAGTAGAAATAAAAATTTTCTCAGACATCTAAAAGCTGAAAGAATTCACCAATACCAGTCTTGAATTATAAAACAATCTAACAGAAGTCATTCAGGCAGAAGCAAAATAGAACGAGAAAGAAATCTGAATCTACATCAAGGAATTATGAAAAACAGAAGTTGTAAAAATGAAAGTAAATATAAAGTAAATATTCCTTACTTTTTAAAACCTTTTAAAATAATATCTCTAAAATAACTCTCTGTCACTCTAAGCAAGGCAGACAAGCTCAGAAATTTGGCACCCTGTCAGCAGGCTTTACTTTGGAAGTTATGCTCCCCAATGTAAGACACTCATTTATTGTTTCCTTACACATGGCTCTTCTAGTTCTTTTATTTGAACCTATAATTAGTACTATACTTGCTAAATATATGTCCCGGAGACTTAAATCTTTGGTCCATTTATTTGCCAGTTGAGCCCTGAATCTCAGCAGGTTGCAACACCTACTCTCCAGTTCTTGTACTCACCCAGGACAACCAACTAGATGATGATGGACAACGCCCATCCCAAGGAACAGAGAGTTTCTGCAACTGAAAGCAAGATGTTTCCATCCATCTGCCACATGGGACTTAAACCCCCTCTCCATTAGAAACCGAGTGGACATAACCACCCCCAAAATCCTCAAGATTGGGGAATGAACAATGGACTAAAGTAGACTTATTATTATTCTATTATAGTCTTATTATTATTCTAACAATGGAAGAACTTTTTATTATTGATAGAAATGCAGTGGACACCAGAGGTTCTGAGGGTAGGGAGAGGGAAGAGTAAGTATAAAACGGGGACATTTTGGGGACATTGGAATTGTACTGCATGACATTACAATGGTGGCCATTATATTACAGGCCATTATATATTTTGTCATAACCTACAAAATTGTATGAGACAGAGTGTAAGCTATGGTCCACTGTTAGTAGCAATGCTGCAATATGTATTCATCAATTGTAACAAATCTACCACACTAATGAAAGTTGTTAATGTGGGAAAGTATGGGAGAATGGATGGGGCATATGGGAGTCCTCTATATTTTTTATGTAACATTTATGCAATCTAAAGCTTCTTTAAAAATAAAAATTAAAAAATTAATTTAAAAAAAGAAAAAAATAAGATAGAAGTAGAGTCATTTTTAAAAAACCTCTCTGTGATCAATTAAATAATCTATATCTATGTTGCATAATTTGGGACTCATTAGACAAATGTGGTTATTGGTATGAGATATTTTATTAGTGGATCTAAAAAATTGAATTATTAAATTTATTTACATTTAAATAATTTAAATTTACTTAGCCACATTGGGCTAGCAGTCACCCTATTAGAAATTGGAACTTTAGAACACAATAGAGGACTTAAACAAAAATAACACAAAAATTGTGGTTTTTATAACCAAGTTAGATGTACAATGCTTGATAAAAATGGCACAAAGGCTAAGGAAGGGAAATGAAAATATATTTTTGTAATGTTCTCTTACCATAAGAGGTGGTATAATATAATTGGTAATAGATTATGATGAGTTAAAAATATATACTATAAACTATAAGGAAATCATTTAAAAATGTGTGGCTAATAAGCCAACAAAGAAGTTAAAATGGATACATATGCATTACTCAATTTATTCAAAAGGTGGTAGAAAAGATTAAAAGTGAACAAAGAGCAAATGGAAAAATTATTAATAACCCAAAATAACCCAATGCAAATAATCAAACTAAATATAAACAGTCTAAACATCCCAACAAAAAGCAGGTTTTGAGACTGGAGAGGGAAAAAAAGCTCAAATATATGTTGCATTTAAGAAACTCACTTGAAGTACCCAAATACATGCATTTTACCAATAAAAGAGTACAAAAAGAATATACTAACACTAATCAAAAGGAGTGTCTCCAGGGGAGACAGGAAATTTCCATAGGAACCCTAGAGGAGAAATTCCCAATCATATCTGGAAAAAGAATTCCATGTAATACAAATTGTCATCCATGAGAGCAATGAATTTGGAACACACAGATCATTCTTCAAGAAAGAACATTCCATTCAGATATTAGCTGAAAAGCTTCAGCTCTTATTTCCTTCCAGATCAGACTCACCTTTCAAGCTGAGTTCATACCCTTCCCAGGAGCTACAACAGATATATGAGGGTCTGGCCATTACTTTTCAAAGTGATCAATCTTTGCTCTCTAGCTCCCTGCAGAATTAGTAAAGACTGTATGCATCTGCCTTGTGGTCTATCCTTTCCTTGCCTATCCTAATTCCATCCCTCTTTCTCTTCTCAGGTATCACATCGCCAATGTAATCTTTGAAGAGTCTCTTTGCCCAGCTCTTCTTTGTCCTCACTTAATTTTTGTAGGCATTTAACTTCAATAAACCTCTTTAACTGCCCACTCCATTTCAGAATCTGCTTCCTAGAAAGCTAATTAACACAGAATGGGTCATAGTTTTAATTTGCCATTTAACATTGCATATGAAGATATCTAATTCCAGCAAGGGTCTTTTTTAAAATAAAGTTCTCTCTATTACTGATGTTAACTTTTAAGCCTAAACTATTATCATATTAGATATAACCTCCTTAATAATGACACCTGAAATGATTTAAAATTATCCTGGATTATGTAGATAGATCCATGTAATCAAGCCAATATAATTACTCCAATATAATCCTTTAAAAGTAGAGAATTTCTCTGGCTTGTGCCAGACATATATGTCAGGATAGAAAGGTAAAACACATGAGGCAAAGGAGATTTCAGAGACATTTGAAGTGTGAAAAGATGGGTGGCCTCCAGAGACTGAGAATGACCTCTGGCCCACAGCCAATAAGAAAAAAAGGGATCTCAGTCCTTCCATGAGGAAATTAATTCTACTAACAGCATAAGCTTAGAACCTGATTTGATCCATAACCTCTTGATAAGAACCCTGTCTCCTGATACCATGGTGAAACCCAGAGCAGATAAATCAGCCCAACAAACCTAGACTTCAGAAATACAGAGTTGTGAGAAAATAAATCTGTGTGGTGTTAAGCTGCTAAATTTATGGTAATATGTTATGGTAGTAATAGAAAACTAGTATACTGATATTTTTTTCTATTAGATTCTATGTAATAGAATTGCATATTTTATAAGTCCTACTTCTAGAATACTAAATAGTCTCAATAGAATATCCATATTCAGTCTGACATTTCCGCCTGACCTCAAGGGAATTTTACGTTCTTTTTTCTCCTTCTGTGATGACCCTAGAGGCCATGTGTTGAAAATGGTGGCATCTCAAGATGGATGGAGACTGTAACACTGGATTATTAACTTGGATATGTGCTACCCATGTGGGACATAAAATCCACACTGGAGTGTGCCATGGATGAGAAACAGAATTTATTAAGTCACTGAGATGATTTCCTTCTCCCGTGTATGGGTGTGGGGTAAATATAGGCAAAATCATATGAGCAGCATGTGCAATGATACTGTAGAGGATGTTGGAGGGGATTATTCTATCCTGAGGTGCTCAGTTGAATGCATCCTATGTAAGAAACGTGCAAAGAAGGCTTTGACTTACAGAAGTTTTGACTTCCTTCCAGATGGTGGAGCTAGAACTGAGAGAGCTGACCAGAAGTGGAGTATTGTTAGATGTAAGGATCTGTATGTAGATATTCAGGTGGATCAGGAATGAGTGACAAAAGAGATGTAAGAAAGGAAACTTTAGAAGTACTTACAGGTCTTAGAACAGGAATTAATGATAGGGTCTGAGAAGCTGGAGGATAATGGCAATACAAAAATCACCTACTGACGTCAAAGATGCTGAATCAGCATGACAGTATGAAAAGCCCCTATATTATTTTAATTCATTTCAACTGACCCTGTGAAGCCTCAGCATCAAGGATCTTAGGATCAGATTATGATGATTATTTGTATTGTGGAAATGTCAAAGGTAAAGTGTGTTTGTATATTGGCTGTAGGTAATGGCCAACAGGAGTAACTATGGATTTACAGAAGAAAAATAGGATGGGCAAGTCCTCCTGAGAAGGATGAGGAAGGCAATGTGTGATGTTATTCCCCTTTGTGTTATGTGCGGTGTAATTTTGTAAGCATTGCTTGGCCTCCCATAGTGTTTGTGTGCAACTCAGAGCAGTGTCACAATCATGGTAATCATCACTCATGGTTCTGCAGTGTGGTCTTAGTTGCTGGGGATTTCCTAGAAGGCAGACAGCAATCTCAGTGAAGTGAAACTCGGGGCGGGACGGCGGGGGGCAGCGCATATTGGTGAAGTCATCTCTAACGCTGTTGTTGGATACCTGAGCTGGGGTATATTTTAGTTTCCCAACAGGTTGCCAATGTAAAGTAGCAGAAATGAGTGGGCTTTTATAAAGGGGATTTAGTTGGGGTAAACCTTACAGTTCCAAGCTCCTGAAAAGCCTAAGCTGAGGTACCATCAGAGCTGCTTTCTCACCAAAGTCAACTGCCATGTGTTGAATCAAGATGGCCACCAAGCTCTGCTGAGGTTTGAGCTCAGCTGAGGGCAACCAGGCATAGGACTTGCCTCTTTCTGAGCCTTCTATATCAGTCTCAGCTACTCCAATTTCTTTCCGAGGCATATAGCAGGGCTCCTCTCTTATTAAGCTGCTCTATGGGCCTAGCCTTTTTCAGTCTCTCAGGTTTTACCTTTTCCTGCAGTCCTCTCTCTCTCATGACGGAATCAAACATGCTGCTTCACTTTTCCTCTGATATAAACCTGAGTCATGCCTCGCTGACATAGTCCAATCCAAAACCTTAAATCAATTTTATCAAGCAATGAAATCAAAGGCCCTTCAGTTGAATTTAATGCATTCAAAGGGTATCACACCCAGAGGAATTAATTAGTTTACAAACATAATCTTTCTCTATTTGTGATTCATAAAATAATCTCAAACTACCACAGGGTAGGAGTTGAGAGAGCACTGTGAAAATGAGGAAAGTCTGTTAAAAGTAAGTCCTGTGGAGGTATAGTCTCTGTTGTTGGTAGTCTAGTGGCACATGATGTTGTCGCCTCCAATGACAAACTCTGTGATTGAGGCAATGTTGTCTGAGGTGAGGTCATCTCCATTTATGAGCTCTTGGGACACTGTCATCTGTGGTGGCCAATCTGCTGGAAGGTGGTCTTCCCATGTGGCTATCCATTAGGGAAAGATGAGGGCCAGAGGGTCTTGGCTAGGAGCACACACTTGGGCTGTGAGGGCCAGGGTTTGTTTGCAATTGACCCTGCCTCTGATGAACTCACAAAACTGGTATGGTATTAGAATAATTGGGGCTATATTTATTGAAAGCCTGGGCTGAATCTCAGTGAACAATTTGGGTCAATTTTATCCATAAATGCCATTTTTTCTCAAAGCATTTATAAGCTGTATTGAGGTGGCTGTAGGAATTAAGTTAAGAACAATCCAGAGTTGTTCCTGCCAGCATCAGAGGTAGTACACAAAGGCATAGGATTAATAAAACATCATGGACTCGAGTTAAGGGTAGGTGTGTTGCCAGTCTATGACCACTTCAACAGACAGTATTTGTTTAGCTGTGAGTCCGTGGGCCGTGTTTTTCAGCATTGATGCTGTTGTATTCGTTTTTTATAAAGGACCCTTATGAGTGGTGATATATCCAGGCCCAATGGCATGCTGGTCTGAGATAGTGTATTAGCATGGCAGCGTGTTTGCTTGGTCCAATTTTAGGGGCAGTGTTGGGTCCCCTGTATTTGGTTGCTGGAGGCTTCCACTGCTATAGTTAGACCCATTGAGTCAGCCAGCAACTTGATAACACATGTCAGGCATAAGAAAAAATGTATTATACGGCCAAAGGAGAGCTGATGCAAAATACCAATATTTGGTTGGTTTTTATAAAAGGGTATTTATTTGGGGTAGGAGCTTACAGTTACCAGGCCACAAAGCATACGTTACTTCCCTCACCAAAGGCTATTGCCACATGTTGGAGTAAGTGACTGCCGATGTCTGCAAGGGTTCAGGCTTCCTGGGTTCCTCTCTTCCCGGGGCTTGTTTGTCTCCAGGTTCAACTTCTCTGCTATCTCCACAATGTCAACTGTAGATTATGAAGATTTCTAGGCTTTGTCTTTCTCCACAAGGCCAGTTGTAGACTACCAGGCGAAGGCTCATCTCTTTCCTGGGGCCTTCTCACTTTCCTCATGACCAATCTCCTCTGGGTGCTTACTTCCTTGGGCTCTAGCATTAAAATTTAGCATCAAAACTCCAACATCAAAGCTCCAACTAACTCCTCTGCTCTACAATGTAGTTTTATCTCTGAGTCGCCCCCCCCCCCACCAAAGGACAGGGACTCGATGTCCTAATGATGTGGCCCATTCAAAGCCCTAATCATAACTTAATGATGCCCAGAGGAACAGACCAGTTTACAAGCATAATCCAATTAATTCTTGGAATTCATAACTATATCAAACTGCCACAAGTGGCCATATATCCACACCCAATGGAATGCTGGTCTGAGATAGTATATTAGCTTGCCAGCATGTCTTCTTGGTTCAATTTTAGGGGCAGTGTTGAGTCCCCTGTATTTGGTTGCTGCAGGCTTCCCCGGTTACATTTAGGCCCATCTAGTAAGCCAGCAACCATGTCAGGTATAAGAAAAATGTAAGTCATAGCAACTGTGGGCATTTGCATTTTACCATCTTAGGTGTTGTGCCTCCAGCAGTTCAAAGTAGCTACACCATATCAATGGGTCTCTACCTCCCTACCTCTCAGTCCAGCACTGTCCAAGTTGAGAATCAATCTAGAGGGGGTGCCAGTTAGGTGTGTGTGGTGAAATCTCAAATTTATCTTTCACCTGGTATTGTCATTTCTGGATATGACTAACATCCATCAGTCAGAGTCTGTTTTTTCATCTCCTACTGTAACCCAAAGTGTACCTCTATTAGGGCCTGCTACTATAACTTCTTCCCATAAAGAATTGAGGGAGCTAAGGTTTAGTGTCCTTCCTTTATAGCCTATAGATATGTATCAGTAAGGTTTCCAGAGCTGAGAATTTTCACTCAGGGTAGATATGTCTAAATATGGGCCCCTCCAGTAGCCCTGACAGATTATCAATTACTAGGGCATCCCATTTCACTTTTTGACACAGATGGGGTTTCCACTATCTATGTTATGGTGAGACAATTGAGAAGTCTTAGCAAAAGGGGGAAGTGTTATTACTTTGATGAGGATGTAAACATCTTGGACCCAAAAGTTGGCAAGGACCAACAGAAGCATTTTAGGAGGCATTGTAGGAGGCTTTGTGGGGGACATGTGGGATTCCATTGGCTAAAGAGTGTTAAGATTTCAGGCAAAATTTAACCCACTTTGGTGTCTATCTGTCATTAAGTAATTTAATAGATCTTTGAAGAGGTCATTGAGTCTTCAATAAATCTTGGCACATGGGAGTAGTATGCAGGTAAAAATTTTAAGTGATTTCTTGACTTAGTACCCATTGTTGCACTGTCAAAAGTGAAGTGGGTTCCCTGATTAGTCAATATGTGAGAAGGCCTAAAAGAATGAAGATAGAATTGATTATGTTGTGAATCATGGGTTCATTTTGCATTGGGAAAGCCAACATGGAGCCAATATGAGTCAATCATAGATATGGCATACCTGATAGCTCCAATAGTGATGTGAAGTGATCCTATGTAATTAATATGGTTGTGGGAGAAGGATTTATTCCCCCCTATTACATGCTATGGAATGTGATCCCATCTACCATGGTGAGTCAAGTGTGTGTAGAAGCATGTGTGACATACATAAGGAAGGGTAAGGCTACTGGTTGTTGGTTGTTTCCAAATGTGGAGACCCTGCATGGGAGACCTTGTATGAGAAAAATATTCTATTTCCATTGGCCCGATCACACTTCCAGCCCATTATTCACCACCCAAGCATCAGGGAAGATTCAGAGATTGGGCAACAGGTGGCTCAGAGCATCGTGGATGGCTAACTGGATGACTTCCAGCTCTGCCAACTATGTGGACCCCAAACAGCCATCTCCAGTGAAGATGTTTGAGGCTGGGTTGTATGCCATGGGCTTCAAGGAGGCTGTGTTATACAAAATGATAGCAGTGCTATTGGTGAGATACACTGACTCCCATTACTGGTTAGACAGTTGGTCTCAAGGGTCTCCCCACTTGACTAGAGCATGGAGGAATGGGGATGCCATTGCTGGTCTCTCAAGACCTGTGGGCAAAGGGCTGAGCATGGGGGAAGCCACATCCTCTTGTAATTGAAAAAGGTCCTGTTAGTCAGGTTTAGTCCTCTCCTGTAGATACTGTTTCCATTTTATCAGAGAAGCTTCAGTGGCCATTCTGAGCTCCTTCTGTTCTCAGTGGGACCAGGAGTACGCCTTGAAAATGATCTGTCTCGCCAATTCTAAGATGTATTTTGGGAGCTTCCCCTAGTGGAACGAAGCAGATTTACATGTGATTGTGTAAATGGGCTATAATGAGAGAGAGATGTGTGGGATGTTATTGCCTCCAGAACATGGGTCATTCTAACAGGTGTTGTGCGTGTTTTAGCATCTGAAATGGGATTGGGCTTGATGGTGGTGGGAATCTGTCTGTCCTTAGAGGACCACATGATGTCCAGGAATTTTATGGCACTTGTAATTTATGGGGCATTCTTGTCCAACCTAATTCCTGTAAGTGATGTGTGATTATGGCTAAATCTTATTGGAGGCCCTTTTCAGAATTTCCCCTTGATAGGATGTCATCTTTCTTAATAGTGTCAGGATTTATCAGTCTTTCACAACAGTTTGTCAGGGTGTTGGTGGCATAGGTTTGGACTTTTCAGGTATTGGCACTCAGTAAAACATGTTGGCCAAGTTAATCACAGCAAAGGAATCACCTATGCTCCTTTGTATATATATATATATTTTAAAATTCATTCATGTTCAGAATAGAAGCTTTGATGGGCAGGACTTGTATATTAAGGTAAATATAATAGATGGTTAATTGCCCTGTTTTGATGGAGGCTTTAAGAACTGGCTGAATGGGGCTAATGTATTGGGAGATATTATATATAATGACTCCCTCTTTTATGAGACCTTGGATCACAGGCCAGAACCCCACAATACCTTATTTCAAGCAATATTGGGCACATTTACCACCTAGACTTGCAGGGGCAGTTCTATGGGTTCCCATTTGGCATGGCCCACCAAGAAAGCCAAGGATGTGTTGGTGTTAAACCATCAATATTATAGTGTGGCAAGTAAGAGCAAAAGGTGCCACCACTAAGGACATAGCTGTTAATAAGAATTGTTTCATTACTCACATGGAAGTGGGGAGGTAACTGGACCTTTCATAAGCATGAGAAGGACAGGGCTCTCCAAGGGAAGAGTCATTTGGCCCCCCTGTAGGGTGGCTATAGGGACTGATAAACCAGTATTTCTGATCCTAGATGTGAGTCTCTTCATGCTGCCAATAGCTCCACTCCATTGCCCCTCTGATAGCATGAGCTGATAAGATTGAACAAGGCTGCCAGTAAGAAGAAAGAAGGAAACAAGCTTTAGAGGTGATGTTAGCTCTAAATTCAGGAGGTGTTTAGAGTTTCTTTAAGCTGGGTATGACATGGTGAGATTCATATTTTATGAAGATCATTTTATCAGCAGTGTGGAAGATGAATATGATAGAGCCAAGACCCGGGGCTGAAATTAAACCATGGAAGATTAGTGGTGTTGGAGAGGAGGTGACAGATTTATTTACAGGATATGGTGAACTGTGGGAGAATGGAGTGTTGAAAAATTAACTATGGGAGGGTCTACAGCAACTAACAGTTCCTGTCAGGAAATTTAGTGGCTTGTGTAAACATTGTCTTATCTAGAGTCTATGAAAGGAGAATATTATTTCCCTTATATAATTTCAAGAATCAGTTTATCCTGACTGTTCTCAAAGGTGCTTCCATGTTCATAATTTAAATTTTTTTGTAGAGATAAATGGGATATGCTGTCATGCATGCTCTAAAAACAGCTCACCTGTTACCTCATTTTCTCCTATTATTGTTCTAATTACGTGAATGAGTAACTTAATGTACCATAAACCCCAGCATCTAGAGAGAAACATCACCGATGTGACTCAAAGAGAATTTTGAGAGTGAATTTACCTATGGCTTTTAAATTAAAAACTCAATGCTCTTTCATCTCCAATTAAGCACAATTGCCAAGTATAATTGCCATAGTAATATAACCAGTAATCTGAAGACTTTCAAGCATGCATGCACTGTACACATCTATAAATGGGTTTAGCTTATTTCACAGAACTCTAGGCCTAGAAATCACTTCATGAAAGTCCATTGCAAAGCTTTGTCTCACGAAAGGAGAGTGAATTGTGAAATACAGATGCCCAGGGAGGGAAACATAAAGTGAAGGGGAAAGACAGAGCCTAACCCTTACATTTAGCTAGGTCAGACAAAAGCATTGCCCATTTAAATGTTGGCTTTGTGTTCCAGAATTCACATTAATTAACTATCCTCCCCAATGCACTCCTGTCTCCCTTCCACCCTCCTACCCCTTCCCCTGCCCCACTGCTCATGCCAATAGGTTGATACCCCTTCCCTCTCCCTCACCTGGGTACTGGGCAGCATTTGCTAACTCAGGATATCTCATTTTTTAAATGATAAAGTTTAGGCACAAAATAGTGAAATTTACACCTGGAAAATTTAGATATAGAGTCCAGGGAGAAAGAGAGAGAAAGAAAACGAATCACTGTGTGGTAGATTGAATTATGTACCCCAGAAAAAAAGCATGTTCTTAATCTTAATCCCATTCCTGTGGGTGTAAACCCATCGCAGATAGGACCTGAGGAAGATGTTATTTTAGTTAAAGTTTGGCTAACTGAATTAGGATGCTCTTTTTCCTATTATTGGAGGCAGTATATAGGGCAACCTCTGAAAGTGTGAGCCAATACATTCCTGTTGTTAGGCCAACTTAATATGCGATATTTGTCTTATCAGCCTGGAGAGCTAAGATAAACTGCATTGAAGGAAAAACTGAAATGTGCTCTTCAGACAGTAGGAAAATGTAAAGGAAATATGCAGCTATATTTCACCAAGCTAGATTATCTAATTTGTTTGATCTTTTCAAAGAATTAACTTTAGTTTTGTCTGTTCTCTCTGTTGTAGGATTAATTTTCTACATCTTTATCCCCGATAGCATCTTTATTAATTTTTATTTCTATATGCCATTCATTAAATTTATTTTAATTTATTTATTCTAATCGTGGGGGTATGCCATTTCCATTAATTTTCACATTTATTCAACTGTCATTGGACTTGAATGCTAGTATATTTTCATCTTTAC
>PVKH010009177.1:0-19001 GCA_004027955.1 Chaetophractus vellerosus
AACCTGGAGAATGTGACTTGGCTTGTCCTTGTGGCTTATAGCAAAATGCAAGATGAAAGAAATACACTAAGGACTGAACTTTTGGGCACAAAGAAAACAGAAAATGATTCCAGAACTTCTGACTTTCTGGAAATCAAGTTCCCAAATCAGAGTGGCCCATTTAAAGATTTAGCTAAACCTGGAAATTGTAAATCAGAATCGAAGATGGAGTTATCTAGAAAAGACTTGTGGAAAGTCTTACTGTCTGATGGCTTGGACCCCAGCTTCCTGAATGCTAAACCAACAAAGTTTTTGAGAGAGCTGTATGAACAAAACCACTCTTCACTTGGAATAAAAAGGACATGCAAAGGAGACATTAAGGAGCTTTAAGGAGAAAACCAAGGAGGTTGAGATCTGGAATCAAGACATCACCTTGGGCCAAGATAGGAACCCCTCCCATATGTCCAGAGAGGGTGAATTTGTCTGGGAGGTTGAAAATGGTGGATGCTCCCATCCAATGTTCTGGGAGAGTTTTGCCACCCCAGGGTACAGGGAGGTTGGAGCACATTCTTCAAAGATTAGGGTGGTTAAGGTCAGCATCCCATAGGTCTGGGAGGGGTGCTCCTGTCCCCCATGGATTTGGGAAGGCCAGGTGGTCAACTCATTGCTCTGATATAGTTGAGCCTGTATGCCAAAAGTTAGGGGGAATGTTGTCTTCATCTCACTGTTCTAGGGGTGCTAAGACTCTAACTCAAAGATTGGACAAGGTGTGGATATCATCCCAACAGTCTTGGAGGATGAAGACTGAAGCTTGGTTGACACCCAGATGCTTGATGAGGGTGGAACCAAGAAAATGGCTGTTAGGCAAGCCTGTGGAAAGGGTGGGTTCCCATGTGGCCCCAAGGAGAAGAAACCATCATCTTAAGAATGACTCTCAGACTTTTAATTGGAATGGAGTCCACCCTGCAGTTTTTCTGAACTGTAGAGCATCTATGCCTGATGTTTAACATCTCAATTTCTCCTTATGATAATTTAAATGTGTATTCTTTGTCTTTCCTTTTGTGTATTGCAAGCAGTTAAATTGTTTTGTAAGTTTCAGAGTTCTACAGCTAAAAGAGATTTTGCCTGAAGACAAACTGTATTTCTTTGAAATTATTATATGATTTTGTACTTGAAATTGTTACTGATTTAAGGCTTTTTTTGAATATTGTAATGTATTTTTGGAATTCAGAGGGTGGACTGTAATGGTTTGACACTTTTATGTAATTATGAATTCCAAAATTATAAATTGGATCATGCTTGTAAACTGATCTGTTCATCTGGGCATGATTGGTTTATGATAAGGGCATTAACTGGGCCAAGTCAGGAGGCTGTTGGGCCCACCCCTCAGTGGGTTTGGTCTCAAGTATAAAGGCCAGGCAGCAGATATAAGTGGAAGAGATTTGAGAAGCAGTTCTGATGTTGGAGAGAAGTGCTCCAGGAGAAGATAAGTGAGCCGTTTGCCTGATAGTCTACAGCTCGCCTTGTGGAGAGATGCAAAAGCATAGAGAGGCTCATGGTCTACAGCTGAACTTGTGGAGGAAATAGAAGCTAAGCCCAGAGAGAAACACAGCCCCAGGAACAGAGGGAACCCAGAAGCCTGAACCCTGGAGACATCCGCAGCAGTCTTGCTCCAACACGTGGACTTTGGTGAACGAAGAACTTTATGCTTTGTGGCCTGGTAACTGTAAGCTTCTACCCCAAATAAATATCCTTCATAAAGACTGATCAATTTTTGGTATATTTCCAAAAGCACCCCTTTGGCTGACCAATACAAGATATTTATAATTTTTCCCCATTTTTGCCTTTGTCAGGACAATATCTGGTGTCCCATCTGTTCCGTGGCACCCTCCCCTTCTCACTCCCCAGTGTTCCACCATTTTTCATTTAATTTTCAAAGAAGTTGTTTTGGTCAGCCAAAGGTGTGCCTTTTGAAATATACCAAAGATTCGTCAGTCTTTATAAAGGGTATTTATTTGGGGTAGAAGCTTACATTTACCAGGCCACAAACCATAAATTTCTTCCCATACCCAAGTCCAGGTGTTGGAGTAAGATGGCTGCCGATGTCTCCAGGGTTCAGGCTTCCGGGTTCCTCTGTTCCCGGGGCTGCGTTTCTCTCCAGGCTTAGCTTCTGTTTCCTTCACGAGTTCAGCTGAAGACTATGAGACTCTCTGCATTGCATCTTTCCACAAGGCCAGCTGTAGCCTATCTGGCGATCGGCTCACTGCAACATCAGAATTGCTTCTCAAATCTACTTCTCCAAATCTCTTCTCTCAATCTGCTTTTTTTCATCCTTTTATACTTGACACCATGCCCACCAAGGGGTGGGGCTCCACATCTCACTGACGTGACAGTTAATGCCCTACTCATAACTTAATCATGCCCAGATGAACAGATTAGTTTACAAACATAATCTAATCTATATTTTTGGAATTCATAATTAAATCAAACTCAAACCATTACAGAAGTTTTAGGTCACACCAAAGTCACACACAGAATAAAAGACTCTCATATATTCAACCTCCATCCTCATTCCCCAAACACACTGTAATGGTTTCAGAGTTTTATTTAATCATGAATTGCAAAAATACATATTGGATTATTCTTGTAAACTAATCTGTTCATCTGGGCATGATTAAGTTATGAGTAGGGCGTTAACTGCCACATCAGTGAGATGTTGAGCCCCACCCCTCGGTGGGCATGGTCTCAAGTATAAAAGACTAGACAAGAGGCAGCAGAGCAAGCAGATTGAGAAGAGTAGATTGAGAGAAGAGATTTGGAGAAGGAGATTTGAAAAGCAGTTCTGATGCTGGAGTGAGCCATTCACCCAATAGTCTATACCTGGCCTTGTGGAGAGATGGAAAGCATAGAAAGCCTCATGGTCTACATCACCACAGATCACATCCCTATGTGTGATGTCCCACAACTTTCTCTTCTCTTTCTCTTTCTTATAAACCATCTTTCAGACCCTAGTTCTCAGGGACTGCTCAATTTCCTTAATTCATATCAGTGAGGTCATATACTGTTCATCCTTCAATGTCTTGCTTCCTTCACTCAACATAATATCTTCACAATTCATCCATGTTATCCCATGTGTTAGCACTTCATTTCTTCTTACTGCTGAGTAATATTCTATTATATGTATGTACCACACTTTGTGTATCCATTCATCTGTTGATGGGTACCTGGGTTGATTCCAACTTTTGGCAATTGTGAAAAATACTATCATGAACTTGGTGTACATATATCTGATTGTGTCTTTGCTTTCAGTTCTTTTGGGTATATACTCAAAAGTGGAATTGCTGGACCATATGGAAGATCTATACTGAGTTTTCTGAGGAACAGCCAAACTGTCCTCCTCAGTGGCTGGATCATTCCACAGTCCCACCAGCAGTAGATGGGGGATCACATTCCTCCATATCTTCTCCAACATTTATAGTCTGCTGTTTTTTAAAAGCTACCATTCTAATGGGTGTAAGATGGTATCTCATTGTAGTTTTGATTTACATTTCTCTAATAGCTAGAGTTGTCGAGCATTTTTTCATGTGCTTTTTAGCCATATGTATTTCATCCTTGGAGAAGTATCTTTTCAGGCCAAATGTCCATTTTTAAGTGGGTTTTTTGTCTTTATTTTTGAGGTTTTGGGTTTACTTATGTATGCAGGATATTAGTCTCCTGTCGGATATATGGTTGCCAAATATTTTCTCCCATTGGGTAGGCTGCCTTTTTATTTTCTTCATAAAATCCTTTGAGGTGCAAAAGTTTTTAATTTCAAGGAGATCTCATTTATCTATTTTTTCTTTTGCTGCTTGCACTTAGGGTGTGAAGTCCATGAAACCATTTCTTATTACAAGGTCTTGTAGATGCTTCCCTATATTATCTTCCAAGGACTTTAAGGTCTTAGCTCTTATATTTAGATCATTGATCCATCTTGAGTTGATTTTCATATAGGGGTGAGATGGTGTTCCTCTCTCAATTTTTTGGATACTGATATATAGTTCTCCCTACACCACTTGTTGAAGAAGCCATTCTCTCCCAACTTAGTGGGCTTGGTGGCCTTGTCAAATGTCAGATGACTGTATGTACCAGGATTTATATCAGAACACTCAATTCAGTTTCATTGGTCAATGTGTCTATCTTTTTGCCAAAACATCTGGTTTTCACCACTGTAGCTTTATAGTATTTTTTGAAGTGAGGTAGTGTGATACCTCCAACTTCATTTTTCTTTTTCAATATGTCTTTGGCGATTTGGAGCTGCTTACCTTTCCAAATAATTTTTTTAGTTAGCTTTTCCAATTCCTTAAAAAATACAGTGTTGATTTTAATTGGGATTTCATTAAATTTGTAGATTAGTTTGGGTAGGATAGACATCTTAATGATGTTTAGTCTTCCTATCCATGAACAGGGAAAATTCTTCCATTTATTTAAGTCTCCTTTGATTTCCTTTAACAATGTTGTTTCTTTTTCTGCATATCAGTCCTTTACATCTTTAGTTAAATGTATTTATTTCTACATATTTGGTTTTTTTGTTGTTGTTGTTACTATTGTAAATGGTATTTTTTCCCTTGATTTCCTCTTCAGATTGCTCATTATTTGTGTATAGAAATATCATTAGTTTTCAGCATTGATCTTATACCCTGCAATGTCACTGAAATTCTTTATAAGTTTTGGAAGCTTTGTTGTAGATTTCTCAGGGCTTTCTACATATAAGAGCATGTTGTCTGAAAATAATAAAATTTTTACTTCTTTTCCAATTTCGATGCCTTTTATAACTTTTTATTGCTTCAGTGCTCTAGGAAGTACTCTAAGACAATGGTAAATAAGAGTGTTGATAGAGGGAATCCTTTTCTTGTTCCTGATCCCAGAGGGAAGGCTTGTAGGATTTCACCATTGAAGATGATGTTAGCTTTGGGTTTTTCATATATACCCTTTATCATGTTCAGAAGTTGCCTCTTATTCCTGTCCTTTGCAATGCTTTTTTATCATAAAAGGGTGCTGTATTTTCTTGAATGCATTTTCTGTGTCTATAGAGATGATCATGTGATTTTTTTCTTTCAATCTGTTTATGCGGTGTATTACATTGACTGATTTTCTTATGTTGAACCATCCTTCACACCCGGGATGAAACCCACTTGGTCATGGTATGTAATGATTTTGATAGGTTGTTGAATGTGTTTAGCAAGTATTTTGTTGAAGCTTTTAGCATCTGAGTTCATTAGAGAAATTGGTCTGTAATTTTACTTTCTTGTGGTATCTTTGTTTGGCTTTGGTATTAGGGTAATATTGGCATCATAGAATGAGTTAGGCAATGTTCCTTCTACTTCTAATTTTTGGAAGAGCTTAAGCAGAATTGGTGGTAGCTCTTTCCAGAATTTTTGGTAGAGTTCAGCTGTGAAGCCATCTGGTCCTGGGCTCTTCTTAATTAGGAAGTTTTTGATGACTGAGTCTGTCTCTTTATTGTAATTGGACTGTTGAGTTCATCAATTTATTCTTTTGTCAATATAGGGTGCTTGTGAGTTTGTAGAAATTTGTCCATTTCCTCTAAATCATCATTCTTGTTGGCTTTTAATTTTTCAAAGTATCCTCTTATGATACTCTTTACTTCTATGGGGTTAGCAGTAATATCCCCTTCTTCATTCCTTATTTTGTGTATTTGAATCTGCCCTCTCTTTTTCTTTGTTAGTCTGGCTAAGGGCTTGTCAATTTTTTTAATCTTCTCTCAGAACCAGCTTTTGGTTTTGTTTATGTTTTTAGTGCTTTCTTATTTTCTATCTCATTTAGTGCTGCTCAAAGCTTTGTTGTTTCATTCTTTCTGCTTCCTTTGGGGTTAATTTTTTGTTGTTTTTTCCAATTCCTCCATGTGTGGAGTTAATACTTAAATTTTAGCTATTTCTTCTTTTTTAATATATGCATTTAAACCTATGAATTTCCCTCTCAGTACATACTTGGTTGCATCCCATAAGTTTTGATATGTTGTGTTGTCATTTTCTTTTGATTTGAGGCAGTTACTGATGTCTTTTGATATTTTTTCTTTAACCCACTGTTTGTCCAAGAGTGTGTTGCTAAACTTCCATATCTTTATGCCTAATTGAGTTCATTGACATGTAGTGATTTCCAATTTAATTCCATTTTGGTCAGAGAAATTACTTTGTATAATCTCAATCATTCTGAACTCATTGAGAGTTGTTCTGTTGCCTAGTATGTAGTCTGTCTTGGACTATGATCCATTTGCCCTTGAGAAGAATATATATCCCACTGTATTTGAGTGTAGCATTCTGTACATGTCTATTATGTCCAGATCCTCTAATGTACTAATGACTGTATTTGTTTCTTTAATGATTCTCTGTGTAGATATTCTGTCTAAGGGTGATAATGGTGTATTAAAGTCCACTATAATTGTAGAGGCATTTATTTCTCCTCTTAACTTTTCCAATGTTTGCCTCATGTATTTTGAGGCACCCTTATTAGGCACATACATGTTCATGATTGTTCTCTCTTCTTGAAAGATGACCACTTTTATGAATATATACTGTTCATCTTTGTCTCTTATGATTGTTTTGCATTTAAAGTCCATTTTCTCTGATATTAGGAAAACTACTCCTGCCCCCTTTTTTGCTCATTGTTTGCTTGTAAAATTGTTTTTCAGTGTCCTGGAATCCCTGGGTCTAAGGTGGGTTTTCCTGTAGACAACATATAGATGTGTCATATTTCCTTATCCATTCTGCCATTCTGTGTCTCTTGACTGGTGAGTTATTACTCTCAACAAATTTCTTACATCCGCCATATTTTCTTTGGGTTTTTGTATGTCTTATGTTGTTTTTATTTCACTTTTTGTCTTTTTAGTTGTTCTTACACTCTCCTCCAACTTTCTCTCTCTCCTGTTTTTTCCTTTCAACCTTTAGAGTTTCCTTTACTATTTCTGGAAGTGCAAGTTTCTTACTAGCATATTCTCTTAATTTCTGTTTATCTGTTGAAATTTTGAGCTCTCTGTCATTTTTGAATGGCAACTTTGCTGGATAGAGAATTCATGCCTGGAAGTTTTTTTCTTTTATTACCATGACTATGTCATATCACTGTCTTCTTGCCTCCATGGTTTCAGCTGAGAAATCAGCACTTAATCTAATTGTGCTACCCTTGTATGTGATGTTTCTCATTTCTCTAGATGCCTTGAGTATTTTCTCTTTGTCTTGAGCAATGGACATTTTGACAAGTATGTGTCTTGGATTTGGCCTGTTGGGATTTATACTGCTTGGGGTGCACTGTGCTTCCTGAAGATGTACATTCATCTCCCTCAATAAGGTTGGGAGGTTTCCAGTCTTTATTTTCTTCAAAACTCCTTCTGTTCATTTTCCCTTCTCTTCTTCTGGGATACCTATAATGTGTATGTTTGTGCATTTTATGTTATTGGCTAAATCCCTGAGTCCCTGCTGGATTTTTTCTATCTTTTTATCTATCTGTTCTACTATCCATTTGATTTCAGATGTACCTTCTTCCACATCACTAATTCTCAGGATCATACTTTTGGGCACAAAATCCAAACACAAAAGAATGCACATATTGCAATTATTATTTTTTTTTTTAGTTTTGAAAAGGCAAATGATAGTCTTAGCTGTTAGAGGTCTGGAAAGTGCTTACCTTGTTGGCAATAGTGGTACATGAAACTGGTATAAAATCACTATATTTGCCTGGACATTGATTTATATGAGTTGTTGCAAGGGCCCATGTCCACTAGCTACCTCCTACATAAACTAGTAAATCACATGCTTCTAGGAGACAAGGAGGTGGAGTTTTCCATTTCCTGTACAATTAGATATCAGTGATGGATGCTGAACTAAGCAACCCTCTTATGTGTTTGCACCCTGCTAATGTATACTGCAGCATCATGAATAAGTTTCCTGCATTAAAAAGATAATGTGATGCTGAAAATCACACCATAATTGATGCTCACTACTCCAGGAATTCTCCATGGTCTGGCAGCCACAGACTCAACTGGAAATATCCCAGAAATTCACCCTTTGGCACATGAGCCCAGACCTACTGGATTGTAATTTACATTTTAACAGAAGTCCAAGGTTATGCCTTGAGACAGTCATGTTTGACAGCCAATGATATAACTGATCTAGCAGTGAGTAAGCAAAAATTAATCAGAGGCATTGGTCTCTTCCATAATGGAAGTGGTCCAGCTCAGTCAATGTGTCAGTAGGTGGCTGAGGGATCCCCCCAGATATCTTGCCATATTGGTTGTTCATTTTTGTTCTCTGTTGTTGGTGGTTGGTGCCCTCAACAGTGATTAAAACCATATCTAGCTTGATGAGTGTAAGACCATTTTTTTCAGCACTGTCATAATATCCATCCTTGCCACTGAGGACATTGACCATGAATCTTTTGGGTAAGGACAGATGTAACTGGAAAAAATGACTGAGTCCATGAACAGAAAGTTTCAACTTGTCTTTTTATAACAAATTCTCAGGCTGAATTTTTTCTTTGTGAGTATTTGCATAGTACACAAATATCTTCTTGTTTTGTACCCATTAACATCATTTTCTTCCATTTCTCTGACCATTCCAACAAACTGTAAATACTATCCATGTTTAGTGTAAATCAATATTTCTGTCCAACTTTCCTTTCAAGATAAAAGGAATGAATGTTACTTCTCAAATTTCTATTTTCGCAGAGGAGTTCCCATTCTTCTGTTCATCAGTGTAACTACAGCGTGGGGATGTGATTCTGTATCATCCTTTTTGGATATTACCAGAATTTCACAGAACCATCTGTCAATCAACCCTGATGATTCCCTTCTTTAGGTGCTAATCATAGGGTTCTTCCCAAGAGGTTCAGAGGTGTAGGAGCTATGGAATCTGAACTGTTTGCTCATCCAACTCACTTGTGCTTCAGTACCTGCTCAAACCTGATCTTGAGTATACTTCTTTCACTTGGAGTGGTTTTGTGTATGCCCAAATTTAGAGCTTTTGGGTTCATGAAGGACAACTGAGATTGCATGGTATGTTGATATCCCAAAGTTAAGGCTTTATCTTTGCTAGGGTATAGCAGCAAACCATAAGCTCTTTTGACTTGAATCATTGCTTCCTTCAAAATGTGACATAACATTGTTCCAACATCCTCAAAATATATATATTTTTATATTCCTATATGGGCTTGCCAAAGGCTACATCCCCATCTGCCACAGATTCTTCAACTACTATTTGATAAGTCTGTGGTGTGGATATGTGTGGATCCTTGCAGTGCCATTTATTGATGTGTAGCCAGCTGTGTGTCAGCCATGGAGGTACTGTGGGTCTTGGATGGGCTCACCCACATATTGGGTATTAGGTGACTCTAGACTTGTTGAGTTTTACCTGAAGTTACTCCAAAGACACATAAGTGAACTTGTGATTGTGGTTAGATCTATGGAATTGAACAAAAAATCAGCAGATTTTTGTTCTTCAGATTAGTTTCCCAAATGTATATGTTGGATCAGAGGTTGGAGTTATAAGAGGCAAAAGTGCCTAAGGAGAAACTATGAGGAAGCTGTAAATACCTCTTTTGTGACTGTGCTTCAGCTTGTGCAGCCTTGTGCTAGATGGAGCATAGTGGTTTCTTTGGGGTCTTAGCTCTGGTTAGGGGAAAAATTCTTTACTCCTTCTTGCTGACTTTTTTGGTGAAGGAGTTTTGCTCTCCATCATCAAAGACTCAGGAGGAATTCAGACTTCCACCTCAAGACCTTTCACTCTGAGAAACCATTGAGGTGAGTTGGAGAGCCAAGTAGATATGGCAGGATATAGTCAGGTTGAAGGGCAGCTGAGTTTTTATTTGTGGTTATCTGAGTGCTAATTCTGTCTAGCCCAGATATGAGAGTTATCCTTCCTTGCTTAATTAATTAATGACTTTTACATTTATTGCATTTTTTAAAAAGAAGATTCCAATGAATTCAGCATTTCAGGGGGTCATTTTTAACAATTTGGTAATAGGAATGGAAGTCCAATTAGTATAATATACACCCACTAAGTAATTCAGACTTCTAACTGGAGAACTTCCTCTCTGAGTAACCATCCAAATGAGTAGTAGAGCCATCCACAAAGTAGGGACATCTGAAGTCATAATTTCCAATATTTGTCTCATAAAACACAAATATTGGATGCAAACTTAACAATGGAAACAGAAGTGACTCCATTTAATTTTGGGGTAAATATTTGCAACAAAATTAATAATGTGCAAGAGTTATGTCATGTGTAGCAGAAACTTTCTGTGTTTTGAAGTTTCAGCAGCAGTGGGGCTGTTACTTTAAACTTCTCAGACTCCATCTGTCATCACTTTCTCCCTTACTCATTCCACTGCCACATTGGCTTCCTTTTTGACACTGAACATCCTAAAATCACCTTTCATTAGGGCCTTTGCCTGTGGCATACCCTCTGAAGAACATGAACTTCCCTAGATATCTTAGTGGTTCATACTTTCTCTTATATGAAATCACTGTTCAAAAATCACCTTGTATGTTGGTATTGCTTGGACCCAGTGGGATAAATAACATGGCCTCTTCATTTTCATTTTTTTACCTGCTCTCTTTTCTATGTAGCACTTGTATTAAAATGGAATGCTATGATTATATGCTTATTGCTTATATTATTTCTTCTTCATCAGATTGCAGACACTCTTTCATACCTTAAAGATTTTGCTAAACATTTTAAAAGTCAGAACACAATATGTATTCTCTTAAGAGAATGAATTTCTCTTAGGTTTCATAGAATCCATGACTGTTTTGAGAATTATCTGGAATTGGCACAGGATTCCCTAATTGGAGATTGCTCAAAGGATCACCTAAAAGGCACCAGATTCATGAACAAAATTGAGAAATGAATTTCCCATCTGTAGAAGGGAAAAGTATAGACAGATTAGTAATGCCTGTTTTATAATTAATCATATTATTTATTTCCAGATGGTCACACAAATCACATGGAAGCCAGAAATCAAACAGAATTCTAGAATTTCTTCTCCTGGGATTTTCACAGGAATCAGAATTGCAGTTCAATCTCTTTGGACTTTTCCTGTCTTTTATACAGTCCCATCTTTTATAGACATCTGTTTATCCTTCATCAATGTCCTAAAGTTGCCCGTGAACTTCCAGATGCAGATCAGAGTCATAACCTATGGAATCTGTCACCCCAGATATACTTTTACTTACTCTTTTTAGTGTAGGAGATCTTCCTCTTTGCCCAATGGCCTATGATAACTTTGTGGCCCTCTGTCATCCCCTATACTTCATGATCATAATGAACCCCCAACTCTGTATCCTGTAAGTATTGGGGTACTGGATTATAAGTGTGCCCCATGTGCTTTGGTACAAAGCTCACTAGTGTTGAACTGTCATTTTGAACACACTTGGATATCCCCCCACTTTTTCTGTGAATATAATCAGATTGTCCAACTTGCCTGTTTTGATACCTATTTCAATGACATAGTGATATATTTTGCAGCTGGGCTGCTGGGCAATGGGATGTTCATTGGCATCATTTACTCATTTTCTAAGATTGTTTCCTCCATATGTGTAATCTCATCAGCTCTGGGGAAATATGAAGCATTTTCCACCTGTGTGTCTCACCTCATAGATGTCTCTTTATCTTATGTTATGACTTTAGGAGTGTACATTTGTTCTTTTGTTGTGGATAATGCACAGAGAATTGTACCAGGCTCAGTGATGTATGCTGTGTTCATGCACATGTCCAAAACTTTCAAGTACTTTTTGAAGAATAAAGACATAAAGAGGCTCTGAAGATATTATTTAGTGGAAAGTCATAAATTGCATTGTTCCTGGAATTGACAAAGTGAAGTGATTGCAGGGCTCAAACCCTCAGAAATTATGATTCTATGTAAAATTAAGATTTTTTTGAAATTTCTTGAATGAGAACTTACTTTATAGTCACATATGACCTTAACTATGTCATAATGACACACAAACTATGTGTGTCAATTTAAAATCTTAAATCTTGCATTTTATTATGGAAAAGAATTGTTTTACAAGTTTATATGTTTTACATAGTTTCCATGTTCAAGATGACTTATATACTTGGGTGCAGGACTAGGTTGCACATTCTGTATTATTTTAGTGGGAAATAAATATCTCTCTCCATTCCATAAAACAAAACATCTGCCTTTTCTCTAAATTCCTTCATAAACATTGAAGATTTCATTAGTGTGCAATCTATGTGTTGATTTTATCATCAAATGTTTATAGTCTTAATGTTCTAACCTCCATTCAAGACTCATGATTTAAGGATGACTTACATAGGAGATTGAAATCCAGCCTACTGACTACCATGGGAAAGGAGTGTTCTGCATCAGCACACAAGTTATTCCTAAGCAAATATGCATGTCCATTCAACATCCACTGTTTACTGTGAATATAATCTCAAAACTAGTAAATTTTTAATATACTTATCTGAAATCACCTGGAATAATAGTGTGATCATTAATGCTGTCTTCAAATATCTGAAGGAATCCTAAAAATAAGTACCTGATCATTCTGGTCACATTGATATCAGTTAATGATTGCTGCATGATAGGCCAACCCAAGATAGAGGGTTTAAGATAATATTATATGACTGCAGGCATTTATAGTTTGTATTTGTGGTGCTCTCAATAACATTCATCATGGGCTGTATTCATCTGTGTCAACAGTTAAGCTTCTGCTGATTCTAACTGGGCCCACATTTATACTTGTGTTTTTTCTGGATGGAAGCTGGGTTAGGGTGGCCTTTCCTGAGACAAATGCTACCTGGTGCATTTGTCCCACTATCTTCTAGCAGGTAAACTTGAGCTGTTGAAATGGCAGGCTCAGGGTTCCTGAAAGGGAAGCAGAAACACCCCAAGGTCTCTTGAGGTAAGTTGTAATTTCCACTAAGTTCTCTTGGTCAAAATAAATAAGACAGTAAAGTCAAGCTCCAATTCCAAAGTCCATTAAAAACTTCACTTCTTGATAGGAGTAGCTGCACAGTCCCATGAAAAATAGATCGATTCAGAGAAAGTTTCAAAGCTGTGCACATATCTGCAAACTATCTACCATGCCTCTAAACAATTCAGTAAAATATTATAGGGACACTTTAAGACCAAAGACTTCCACATCCACCCACAGAAGCTGAATTAATGTCTTGGTGAAGAAGGTCAAACTATATACTCAATATAAAGCCATGGAAATTCTATTTCAGAATATCATGTCTCATTCAAATATAAATAATACTGCCCTTTCTGTCATCTCCAGCTCATCATTCCTAGGCTAAGAAAAATTAACCTTTTTCCTTCCAGATTCCACAGTGAGCCCAAGGACTTGCATATGGCTTATTGATTAGCAAAACAGGGGAACTCTTGTTTCACCTATGCAATATTTATGGTCTAGAAGAGCCTGGAAAGCCCTGTGGGAAGCAGCATGGAGGGAAGGATGGATTTATTTACAGTAAATCCAGGAACACAGAAGTAGGCATATAATGGGTAAGGCTACCAAATAGAACATTCTATACTTTCTCACTATAGAAGGATTGGATAGACTGAATCATGTAGACCAATAATTAATAAACTTAATCCACAATTAATATTGTAAATAGGATCTAATGAAGATGCCATTTTTTGTTAATTTGTGGCCCAACTAAATGAGGTTGGTCTTATTCCAGATTACTGGAGTCTTATATAAGCAGAATAAATTCAGACATAAAAATAGAAACAGGAACCCAGAGTAAGAAAAATGACTAGGATGAGCCAGAAGCCAGAAGTCAATGGAACCTCAAAGAGAAAGGAGAAGATATCACCATGTTATGTCAGGCAGGTATAAAAGCCAAGGAGACCCAGGATCACTGGCTCTGAGTTCCAAAATGTTACAGACTTTGGGGAGAAAGTATTGCCTTTCTGGTGCCATGATTTTGGACTTCCTCTAGCCTCAAAGTTATGAGACAAAAAAATTTAGTTTGTCAGCCAACCCATTGTGAGTTATTTGTTACAGCAGCTTAGTAAACTGAGACAGTGTAAGCTGGAATTTAAAAGAAATTCTTTCCAATGAACCATCACATACATATTGGAAAATGTCCTGTCATAAATCCAATAAATTTACAAAAACTAAAACAGTCCCTGTAACCAGAAGCCAGGAATAAGGCAGATCATGGCTAGGTTCCAAGAGAATTATTTCTGCCACTTTATGTCCCATCCCCAGGGTAAGCACTTTGTAGCATTCAAGCAGAAGAGATTATTTCTGCCCTTTTTGCCATTTATATAATTCATCATGTAATGTATGTTCTTATGTGTCCAACTTTTTGGCCAGCATTCTGTTTGTGAGTCTCATCTCTTTTTTTCTTTCTATTTTTAAATTAGGATTATGCATATTTTCCTACTAACTCCTATAACAGACTTCAGATTACATTTCTTTAGACTAAATGTTGCACATGATAAGGGAGACATAACAATGGCCTTCCAAGGATGTTTAAATAATTCCTGGAACCTTAAGTATATTGTTACATGTCAAAGAGGAACTAGTTTATCAGATGGCATTAATGTTGCTAATTAGCTGACTTTTATTTGGGGGGTTATCTTGGATCATTGGGCTGGGACAAAAATGTGAAAGAAAAAGGCAGAAAAGTGACTGTCAAAATGTGAGAAAAACTCAAAGGACATTTTTTTTCTGCTTTGAAGATGGCAGTGGTCAGGATCTAAGAAAAGTGGGCAGCTGCTACAAGCTGGAGAAGTAAGAAAAGGATTCTTCCTTAGAGACTCTGGAAAATCATACAGCCCTACATATAATATGATTTTGTGCAAAGTGAGAATCATTTTGGTCATTTGACCTCCAGGACTGACAGATCAAAAATTTCTATTGTTTTAAGCCACTAGAAATAACTTGTTATAGAAGAAATAAGAACTAATACATAGGATAACCATTGGATTCCTGGGATGGCTGTGAGATTGTGGTTTATAGCTAAGTATATCAACAAACACCACCAAGAAAAATCAGTGTTCTCCTAAGGAAATTTGATAGAATATATATGGGATCAGCAAGGATTTGGTAGCTATAATAATTTGGTGAGTAATTTTCAAAATGTGGAATAAAGGGAAGATATTTGGCATTACATTAACTGAACTAAGTAATAAAGTTTAGATTATAAAAACATTGGGAAATAGGATTACACCTGTAGAAGTTTGGTAATGTTTATGAATTCCAAAAATAAATATTGGGGGGCCAGCTGTATAGCCCAGTGGATAAGGGCACTGGTATACCACATGGGAGGCCCCAGGTTTGGTTCCTGGGGACCTCTCTGAGTGGGCAGATGGCCTTGAGAAAGGCAAGCCACCATGGGTGGGTCAAAGCCACCATGGGCAAGGCCAAAAGCCACCACAGGTATGGCAAGTCACCTGTGAAACACAGAGCTCAGTGCCCGTGAATCATGGAGCCAAGCAGCCCACAAAACACGGAGTGGAGCTGCCTGTGAAATGGAATGGAGCCACCCATGAGCCAGGCAAGCCACCTGCATGGAGGGCCAACTCAGCACGTTGCTGCAAAAATAGGGGGAGACAAGAAGCAGACATAGAAGAACACAGAAGAATGGACACATAGCAAGAACAAGCAGAAAGGGGGGATATGTAAAATAAATAAATAAATAAATAAATAAATAAATAAATAAATAAATATTGGATTGTGTTTGTAAACTGGATTCTTCCTCTGGGCATATTAGATTGTATTAAATTCATAGGTTTTGCTTTTACTTTATTAAACTGTGATTAGGGCTTTGATTCAGCCATCTCAGTGGGATATTGAGTCTCTGCCCCCTTGATGAGTTGGGGCTCACAGAGAAAATAACATAGCAGAGTTGAGAGTTTGAGTCTTTGATGTTGGAGCACCAGGAATTAGATACACAGAGAAGAAGAACACAGAGGAAGAAGACAGCTCATCAAATGGGATCCTGTGTCCCTGGAAGGAGAGATGGGACTGAAAGACTACAGCTGACCTTATGAAAAGAACTGAGCAGCTGAGCCAAGAAAGAAACAAGCCCTGGGGACAGTGATGAACCTTATGCCAAGCTACAGGGAAGAAGCTGGCACCACAGAGTCTTAAGAAGAAGGAAGAAAGCTAAACCCTTGTAGGCATTGTCTGCTATCTTCCTTCAACAAGTAGCAAATGACTTTGGGTGAGCAAGAAGCTTTTATGGTACCCTGTGTTGGATTATTTAGGGTCTGGTAATTGTAAGATTCTACCCCAAATAAATACCCTTTATCATGTCAACAGAGTCCTGGTACTTTCCATCAGCACCCCTTTGGCTGAACTAATACAATTTTAAATGAGCTATGTAATGAACTTTACATTAGCAATCATTGGGAAATGTGCTTATATGTAAACAGATATATCAATGAAGAATGATTGCAATTAAGTCAAGTATAATAAGTAGTGATTATATTATAAAGTAATCTCAAAATAAATGTTAAGGAAGATTTTGAGATAAGTGTTGATTGTGCAATTGGTCATTTTTTTGGCAACAAAATAAAGTTAAATTTATGGATAAGAGAGTTCAACGTGGGTTGGGAGTGAACCCAGAGGAAAAGTTTATGCATATCTCATCAGGATCTCATAGACTGCCAAAGTAAATGCTACTCCAAATAATGGGGTTCCTGATGGCTTCAGAGACACCCAGATCCTACAGTCAGGGCTTATAACTCTGGAGTTTGGTGCCTTTCCAGTGGTCTCTACTTTGGAGTTTGTGCTCCGGAGAGTGAGAGTTGGACTCAGTTATGGCTTCCCTACACATGGCTCATCTTTTGCTTCTATTTGAACCTATAGTTGTTGATGAAGTTGGGAGGTATACATCCAGGAAACTTAAATCTTTGGTCTGTCCATGTGACAGCTGGGCCCTGAACCTCAGCAGAATTGCAACACCTACTTTCCAGTTCATTGGACTTTCCCAGGACAACTAACAAGGAAGTGAGGATGGATAATCATCATACCAAAGAAATGAGAGAGTCTACAACTGCAAGTGAGTGAGTCCCATACATTGGCTGTCTGGGATGGAAGGACCTCTCAATTATAGGTGGAGTGGACATCACTATCAGGATGCACAATTAAGTATAGACTAGAGGGGACTTACTGATATTCTACTACAATCTTATTGTAATTACAGCAATGGAAGCAATGACAACATTGATGTGGAGGCAGTGGCCACTGGAAGCTCTGATGGCAAGGAGAGGGAAAAATAGGTATAAAGCAAGGGGATTTTTGGGAATTGGGAATTATCCTGAATGACATTGCAATGACAGATATAAGCCATTATATATCTTCCCATAACATACAGAACTGTGTTGGAGAGAGTGTAAACTACAATGTAATCTATAATCCATGGACAGTGGCAATGCCCCAAAATGCATTTATCAATTGCAATGAATGTACCACTCTGAAGATGGCTGTTGTTCATGTTGGAAAAGTTGGGAGGTGTGGGGAGTGAGGCATATGGGAATCCCTATGTTTTTGTGTAACATTTTTGTAATGTATCTTTAAAGAAGTAAAAAAAAAAAGAACTTGGAGAAGAAAATATAGATAAAGCTAAGTAAAAGAAATACAAAGGAACAGAACTAAGAACATATTTGATATTTCCACAACTTCACAAATAATCAAATAAAGAGAAATTTTAAAAGTAAGGAAATGAAATTTCCTTATCATCAATTTGTCAAATAAAATAAAAACATCCCACTGTGGTAAGGCTGAGTTAAAACAGAAAAACTGCCAATGGAAGAATTTCCCAATGGAGGGTGGTCTGTCCAAGAAAAGAGCTTCTGAGAGGTTTTACACTAATGTTTGATTTCTCTGTAAGGCTGAAGCCTCAGGAGAAAGAACATTTCTTCAACAAAGCAAATAATTACAAAATGAGAGTTTAAAATCAGAAAGCCTCATATTCCCTTTGAAGTTTAACTATTATGATCATAAGGTTTAGTTAGAACCAATATAATAATGCCTATGACACTGGCTTTGAATTAGGCCTTGGTTTGACCTTGTCTTGGATTTTTCACCAATGTTGTAACCTTGAGTTAGTTCCCTTGTTACTGTAAGCACTTACTCCCTCATTTGTAAATAATGGAAAATGATAATAACCAAATAAAAGATTTATTGCAAGAATTAAATGAGGCAATGTGTAAAAAATGTTTTAACAGTGTTGCCGTATAGGGCGTGTTGTGGTTGTTATTATTAAATAGTATTGAACTACTTTTTTACTTGAAAAGCTTTAATTAATTTGATATGTTTGTATTACTCTGGTGCAGACACAACTTCATAGTTAACTATCCACCCATCCTGGCCACTCCATTCAAGAAATACACACTGAGCATAAAACCCATACCAAGAAATGTACTAGGCATTATGTGTATGAAGATGGAAATAGATACAATGTGAAATACAAGGAATTCACATTGGGATCATTAGAAAAATTCAGTAAATATAGGATGACTGAAAAGAAAGTGAATGAAATAAAAAAGAAGGGAAATCTTGGTTGATGTAATTAACAAAACCTTAGAAAAAACATCCTTGTAAATGAATTGGTAGGAGAACATTTCCAAAATAGCATGGATACAATTACCTCTGATGATTGTATGTGAGATAAAATCCATTTTAAACAAAATCCAAATCATTAATATACATATTTGAGAGCATGCCCACTTCAATTCAACAAAATTTAAATTACCAATTAGGAAGTACAAAATAAGACCCAAGAAATGAATTTATAAATGGTAGAGAAGGTAACAGGAAGACCCCAAATAAAGAGCCAAGGAATGAGTTGCATAAAAATTTGTAAAGGCAGGTACACTCAAAATGTTAATTTCTGGTCCTCAGTACTTTATGTCCTGCTACTCATGACTGTTCTCCAATTGCTCCATCATTGAGAGGTGGCTACACAGCCAAGGAGCTTCCCCAATGCCCTCTTCATTTCCCTGTTCCTCAGACTGTAGATAAAGTGGTTCAGCATGGGAGCGACCAA
>PVKH010009178.1:0-19002 GCA_004027955.1 Chaetophractus vellerosus
AAGGGTATTTATTTGGGGTAGAAGCTTACAGTTACCACGCCAGAAAGTATAAGTTACTTCCCTCACGAAAGTCTGTTGCCATGTGTTGACACAAGATGGCGAAGCGATGTCTGCAAGGGTTCAGTCTTCCTTCTCCTCCCAAGGTTCCATGGTCCCAGCTTCTTCCAATCTCAGCCACAGGCTGGGACAAGTCTTGTCTCTTTCTGGGGGCTCATTTCTCTCTAGGCTCATCTGCTCTGCTATCTCCACAAGGCCAGCTGTAGACTATCAGGCTAACAGCTCATCTCTCTGGGGCCTCTACCATGTATAATGGAGCCTTCTCTTCTTCCTCATGTATCTGCTTCTCTGTTTACTTCCTGGGGCTCCAATATCAAAACTCCAGCATCAAAAAAACTCCAATTAACTCCTCTGCTCTGCCCTGTAGTTTTCTCTGTGAGTCCCCTCCCACCAGGGGAGCAGGGACTCAACATCCTACTGATGTGGCCCAATCAAAGAATTTAATCAAGTAAGAGTGAAACCTCTGAATTCAATCCAATCTAATATGCCTAGAGGAACAGACCAGTTCACAAACATAATCCAATATCTATTTTTGGAATTCATAAACAATATCAAATGGCTATACTCAGTTTTGTAACTCCTTAAGGGCAAAGACTGTGCCTTGTTTATCTTTGCATCCTTCATAGTGAGAGCTAACACAAACCCTGTACATTGATGCTCAGTACATGTTAGCTGAATCAATTTACTCAAATAATCTCTAGGATTCCTTTATATATTCATGTTCTGTTTATCCAGGAGACGATAATTGGGTTTTGCTTTTTATTTTTTACATCTAGCTTTTCCCTTGTCTCTATCCATTTGATTAAATAAATATTTTGCCCTTCTCTTTTTCCTTTTGGGTCCATGAAAACTATTTATGAGATGTTACCACCCAGGCCAATAGCATGTTTATTCTAATAGCCCAAAGAGAGAAGCAGTCTTGGTCCAACATGATTGCTAAGAGGTGGGGTGAGGTAGGTTAAGGGTAAGGGAGATGGAATAGGTCTAATGCTCCTTTTCTGGAGAAGAATAAGATACATAAACTGGGAAAGGTGTTGTGAAGCTTATCTCCTCAGCTTAACTAACTACGCAGTGATTTATCAAAACACAAGCAGTCCGAAACATTATGTAATTTTAAAAAAAGATGATTTATATGAAAATTGTGACTTCTAGGTTATTTTCATTTGAAGTTCATCAATTTACAAAATACTCCCCATTACTACGGTGATGATCCACCACTAGGTACAATTCATTAATTAATAGGAGCTGACTTTTGTCACTAGTACTCTTATAATGTTGATTATAAAACTTTATTTTTCAAGATTTCAAATATAAATCCATAATGAACTTTATAGATTGTTGTTATCTTACTTTAAAAATTATTAAGTGTTGCTGTGTATTTAGTTCTATGCAATTTTATCACAAGTATAGTTTGTGTGACTACCACCACATTAAACTAGCACTTTTTCTCATAGGGCAGTTTTGAAGAAGCCAATTTTAGTCACATACTGACTTCATTGTTATTTACTGAGGAATAATTCTGAAGTAGAATTCATTTGACCACATTAATACAATTTTTGCCATAAAATCAATTTGAATGAGATTTTAAGGAAAATTTCAGTTCTAATGGCTAGACCATCAATCAAATCAAATTAATATCTCATCCACAGATATATGTTAAATTGGCATATAATTTTGCCTCAAAACATACTTTTATAAAACTATAACAGTTACTAATTCAATGACCATTACACAAAATTCTGGAACTCCTTTCCAAAAATACTTTTATAAGAAACTTCAATCATGCTCACTGAAAAACAGAGAAAACTGGAGAGATTCTAAATGGACAGCACAAAAGTCCTCCCTACTTCAGCCCCCCAGAAAATCACTCTCACATACACATACATTTATAATAAATGTGATCATTGTCCTTACCCACAAGATTATCGAATTATAACTTACCAACATATGGAGCATCCCCAAAACATTTATTTTCAGAATTCGAAAGGACTTTCCTCTTTCTATTTTGAAGCAATTTTAAATCTTTTCAACCTACTTTACTTGTTTGCAGAATGGGAAAAATGATTAGTTGATTGAGTTTTTGAATACTGAGTTCCTTTTTGGGTAAAACGTAAAGAAACTCATGAGTGTTCAAGCTATATATGATTTACCATGTGCAGAGGACTTGTAGATGTAATCAGTCAAGGATTTCTATCATAAAGCTTTTCCTGTTACCAGCTAAGTCTGTTACTATAGTTCTTTGCTAAAACCATCGTTCATTACTCTTCATTCTTGAAATTTCCAGTTATAAAGGGGTACATAGGTGACATTTTGCAATTAACTGACAGCACTTACTTGCCTCTTGGGAAGGCAAATAAACAGTAATCTAAACATTTTGCCCAAGAGTTCAACCTCCTGTCTCTCTCCAATTCTTCTGCTTGTGACATAAATGAAGTATATTAGATTTTCCTTCTCTGAGACTCAAACATAATCCTCTGTGTCATGCCAACATCCAGCACCCCTGAGAGTCATAACATATTAAGTTGTTAGGGACTGTTATCTTGATGAACCATTTGGTCAGATGGTTTACCAGTAGGATTCCCTTGAAGGAATGGGACAGAGGAGGGAGGTTTGGTGGGGAGAGAAAAATAATGAAGATGAAAGACAGAGACTTCAGTGCAGTGTCCATCATTACTATGTCACCTTATCAACTTGCGTGTGAGTTATATAACCTTGGTGTCCTCAGTTTTGTTGTCTGTAATTGAGAATAATGATACCTCCCTAGAGGGCTGTTATGAGAATTAAAGAAATAAACTACAAGAAAGTAGTTTTTAAAACATGCAAATAAATGCATGTGTATGTATTTGTACCTTGAAAGCAACTTTTACCAGCATAAAGGAGAGAGATTTAAAAAATATAGATGCTATCTCCTTCCCCTTAGACAGTCTTTCCTTGGTCTTGGCTTGTCAATTAAGATCTACCTCGTTATATTAATGAGGAATGTGCTGTCTTAGTTCAGAGGCATCCTGAAGGATACAGAGAAGGATGAATGGTCCATGGCATTTATGACTATCTGGCACAAGTGTCTCTGGTTACATCAATTTTGCAATGGGGATACTCAAGCATTTCTATTAGCTACCATAAGGCTGGTCAATCTGTGAAAGATGAGGGGATAGAAGGTTTACATGTCTTGAGAACAAGGCTCTCTTTCCCTATGGGAAAAGTATAAACCTCCATTTATAGACCACATTAGGATGGTGTTTCTTATGACAGGAAATACATGATAAGTAAAACATGATCAACTTTCAGATTTTATGGATTAATCCAATGGGAATTTGTATGTGCTGTTCAAGATTTATACAGCCCCGTTTAAGAGAGAAGTTCTGAAATCTAGAGCTGTTTGGAGGAAAGCTTCCCTTTAATAATAATTAAGGGGGCACTAAGCTCTAGGCACTGTTCTAATCATTGTATGTGTACCATCTTATTTAATCTTCACAAGGCACTAGAAGGGAGGTACTATTATGTTGCCCGTTTTACAGATGAAATTGAGACATGGAGCAGTTCAGTGACTTCGCATGTGGTCATTCACCAATAAACGCAGAGCCTGGACTCAAACTCAGACACTCTGGCTCCAGCGACCACATGCAAACTGCACCGCTGCTTCTCTGTGCTGAGCAAGCTTTCCCAAGAGTTATAAAATAAGAAGTAGTTTAGTTCCTGTGGCCTTCTTAATCTATAATTGGTGTACACTATGAGTGACCATCAAATAACTTCCTTATAGCTACCTACAAACGTTTCAGAGAAAATCAGCCTTAGATGCACCAACAGTCTTGTATAAATGGGGGAAGGTCTCTCTTCTATCACTTCCCCAGAATATTCTATTCCTCCGAGGGAAAAAAAATCTTTTAAAAAATAATAATGGGGATGGATTTTCCCACAACCCACAGTAGTGATTGTGTTATTTTAAAGACAATGAGGATGTTGGGATAGTCTTTCTATATCTCAGAGTGTCAACATATTTGCCCAAAATGAATTTATCAGCTAACGGTAGCCAAGAGAATTAGTTTATCTAATTTTCCTACATAGAAAAAAATAGTTTACCACTGTTTTTGCAGATTGAGTTATATCTGACATATTACTGACAAGTCCTATTGATTTAATTTAATACCATTGTACAGATGTGTGTTCTGATAAGTGTGAAATCTAGGCTAAGATGAATAGAGTTGTTTCAATATTTATGGGGTTGAAAATGCAGAGTTGCAAAGGAAGCATTTTAATTAAAACAATATTTTCCCATGTATGCTCAGAGTAAAATGGAGGAGAATTCTATTAAAACCTTGCAATCTGTTTCCATAAATTTGCTGGATTTTTAGGCACTTTGTAAGAATTTTTCTCGATTTTATATTTAGTATCATCAAAAAATAAACTCAATAATTTCTGTTATTTCTTTGTTTCAACTAAATTTATATGACTTCTTAAGTTTAGCTCTTTTTAAATTTTATATTTTCATTTTAGGTATCCTGGAGATAACATCAGTGGAAATCGGAGTTGTTGCCGTCAAAGCCATTAACAGCAACTATTATTTAGCCATGAACAAGAAGGGGAAACTCTATGGCTCAGTAAGTATGCTTCTCTTGTTTTCAAAATCCACTGCAGTAAATCATTACCACAGTTTTGGAATGTTTCCCCCAGACATTGAAAAGCTTTGTTATGGTTCCATTGCTAGCAAATAGAGCCACAGTAAGCTGGTCAGCAGAGTTTCAAGAGCTGGCAAAGCAGCTCTTCTACTCTATAATCTCCTCTGTTGTTCACCCATTAGTCTACCACACAGGCTGTTGCTGGCATTTGCCAGTGACTGTTCTGAACTGCTAACCAGTCAGACTCTCAAAGCATCCAACCAGACTGGCACGACAGCTGCAGACAACTTGGAGAAGAATTGTTAAAAACAACGATCTTGAGTTATGTGGAAAACCATATATTGTGTGTATGTTACCACTAAAGATAAAACAGGGGCATGGATGTTTTGTATTCTGTTCAAATCTGAAGAGGGGAGATAAAAGAAATTCATCATTTTGTGTGCTATTTAATGAACCCTTGAAGTTTATCTAACTAGATCATAGTTATTAATTTAAATTATGCCTGAATATCATATACATGTGTAAATATCATTGCTTGCAATAGAGTCCTTACCAGCTGGTACTTTTGGGCGTATCCATACTGGGTATTTCCGTGCCAGATGTTACGTATTTCGAACATCATCTCTGCAACCTTGCATCAAATGCATTTAGATCAATTTCTTTAGACTGAGATCTCACTGAAAATAGTAGATGATTATTTTTTTAATTAAAATTGTAATTGTAATTTCAATTACAATGTAAACAGAACAATTTATCATGTTCAGGTTTTGGGATGACTTATGACATAATCTTAATAAATAGCTACTATTTACCAGATCATGTTTGACATGGAGCATAGAAAGAATTATAGGGAATGGACCTTGTCTTCAAAGAATTTACAATATATTTAGGGGCAAAAAGTTAGCACATGTGGAAAAATTATGGAATAATTAATTGTTAAGTGTTAAGGAAGGAGCAGGAGTAGTACAGTAACCCTGTGTTATAGTTAGTAACTGATCTTCAATCCCTTAATTAGCATTTAAATGATGTCAGGAGTAGATCAGCTTGTGAAGATAATATGGTGCATCTCATTATACTATTCCTAGATCTAGTTCAAGAGCATGCTAACCAAGTTTAAGGAATTTTTTCTGGATTCCACTCCAAGGGACTACTTAGAAGCCATTTATGTATGTGCTCTTAAAATTTTTTAACAAGATTATTTGGAGAATATATAGTGATACCTTTGGCCAGGAATAAGACCGGAGAAGCAGAACTCTTAAATAATCTCATTTTTTTCCCTAACCAGATCATGTGGCATTTTCACATTTTTCATGGGAGCAAAACACAATTTCACTTTAAAATGAAAATAACTTATTTTATTAGCCTAAGGATGATCACAGTGGCTGTCTACAGCAGTGGTTCTCAAACTTGAGCATGCATCAGAATCACCAGAGCGCTTATTAAAACACAGATTGATGGGCCTCTCCTCCAGATTTTCTGATTCAGCAAGAATATGCATTTCTAATACCGTCCCAAGTGTTGCCGATGCTGTTGGTCCAGTAACAACAATTTGAGAACCACTGCTCTAGATATAGGACAGCCTCACCTTCCATTCATATTAGGTTTTCTGTAGGGTGTCAGGCATATTTTGGATGGGTCTTCTTGGCTAAGGTAAATGCTTCTTGGGTGAGGGTCAGAGGAATCTTAGTCAAACTTCTCCATTATGCATGTCTACTAATGAGTCTAGAAGAGTAATTGACTGTTTTAAAAAGTGGTTCCACTTACGAGTTCATTTTGAGGCAATTTTGCCTTTTTTTAAAATTAACATGCCCTTATCCCTCCTTGATCCACTACATTAGGCGAATACACACCTAATGTATCCTTTAGATAAGAGGACTACCAGACGTACATTCTTTGAAGAGACGCTGATACATATATTTAGTCAAAAACTAACACTTAAAAGTGAAGCCATCTGATGCTAATTTAGATTGAGGAAGAAAATGTAAATAATTGTTTTTAATTGTTATAAATACTGTAATTATTTTCAATTGATAAAGTATACTTTGAAAAAAGAGTAACAGCAAGGAGAAAAGGACAATTCTCAAATAAGCGGCGACATAGAAATACTAAATCCTTGTCCTCCTATTTCCGCACTTTTTCTTCTACCCCAGTGCAGCTCATGAGCTGTGCTTATGCTCTTTTTTCTTGGTGTTTTATTCCATCTGTATAACTGAAATAGACTCCCAGATACCTTCTTTAACATCACCCCATTTTAATTCTCTGCAACGGCACGTACCTGATATTTCCCTCATTACTTTGTTTGTTGTTGACTGTCTTCTTCCAATAGACTGTGAACATAAGAAGAGGTCAAGCTCTGCCATGCTTCCCACTATTTTCTCAGCACTTAGAACCATATAGAACGTAGAATTGTGGGATGCATAAATCTATCTACCTCTCTTACCGGCACAGCCCATAACAATCTGTGCTTCCAACCTGTGCTTTCAAACTCAGAAATTTACTTTTTCCTTATGGCATTTACCCTGCATTTTGCTGTTATTATTATTGGGTATTAAGTGTACAGCTTATGTACAAATGGCAACTACAAACAAAACCCTTGAACTAGAGTTCTCTGAAATGGTTTGTGTCAAATAGAATTAAGTATCATTGCCATAGGAATGTAAGATTATGTTTTTCTTTTGCAGAAAGAATTTAACAATGACTGTAAGCTAAAGGAGAGAATAGAGGAAAATGGATACAATACCTATGCGTCCTTTAACTGGCAGCACAATGGGAGGCAAATGTATGTGGCGTTGAATGGGAAAGGAGCTCCAAGGAGAGGACAGAAAACAAGAAGGAAAAACACCTCAGCCCACTTTCTTCCAATGGTAGTACATTCATAGAAGAAGACAATATTTGTGGATACAGTAGAACCAAAGGCTGTTTTGTAAGGAATGGTTGGTAATCTTCATGAAGACAGTAGCTCACAAGGCAAAAACACATTGCAGATGTCTGCTTGCTTGAAAGAAAAGAAGCCTTTGAAGGTTTTTGTACTCACTGCTGACATATAATGTTCTTTTAATTAGTTCTGTGTCATGCCTTATAATCGAGATGTAGGCACATCAAATGGGATGGCAGTTATTCCCAAGCAAACAACATTGGGCTGGGGTTTTTGTTTTGTTTTGTTTGGGTTGTTGTTTTTGTTTCTTAACCTCTGAGATAGAACTTAAAGGACACAGGACAATCTGTGGAATGATCATCGGGGAAGTTATTTATGGAATACGAACTCATATCAAAGACTTTCATTGCTCATTCAAGCCTAGTGATTCAATGAGCAGTAAAACACACAAGCATTTATTGGAAAGCACTTGGGTCATATCATATGAACAACCAAAGGAGTTTTGGGTGTAGCATCATGGGAGAATTGGATAGGATTAAGAAATATAAACATATTAGTGTAAGAGTGTTCTAACAAAACAAACAGTATGGTATGCTTGTGCCTTCTGCCTTCATCCCTTCTATTTCTTTCTAAGTTATTTATTTAATAGGATGTTAAATATCTTTTGGGGTTTTAAAGAGAATCCTCAGCAGCTGCCCTCTGATTTACCTTTTCTTTTTCTTCAGCACATCACAAGCATGTTCATAACAAAATGTTTTTAAAACTTGGCAAACACTTCAAGAATGGGAGATGAGATTAGGGAAGCAGGATGAGTGCCCCATGTGCTATCAGTAGATTTAATTTGCACTTGTGCAATAAGAACCATCGATGCTATATATGGCAGTGGTGTGGCATGGCTTGAGTAAGAGATGTCTGCCATCATTTAAAAACACATTTTACTCCCGAAACTTCCTTTTCTAAGAAAGGAAATTCTTCTTTGCAATACATCAGTGAGTTTCCATGAATATACGGAAAGAGGAAAATTTGTTAAATACATTTTGGTAACCTAGCCTCATTATGTACTAATGATCTTTTGCTATGTGTCATAATAATAAGTGATGAAGAGGCTGTCTGCATATATAAGAACCCTTTCTAAGTCCCACTTAATGCATCTCACCCAAAGGAGCTATCAAGGAATTTGGTATAAAGCATGACTCTCCCAGGGGCTTAAACTGAGCAAATATATCCCGGTATATGTGTAACCATATACGGAAACCTGTTCAAACTGTATAATCTAGTCTTTACAAAACCAAATAAAACGTATTTTCTGTAAATTTGAAGAGCTTTGGAAGGTTCCATAATGTAACCATATCGAGATTCATTTTAGAGCAGGTAAATAGAAAACCGTACGTAAGTGTATACCATCGTCATCACTTGTATTCCACTAAATAAGTACATAAGCCTTATTTGCAGTGTCTGTAGTGATAAAAAATGTAGTGAAATATTATTTGCTCTAAATACTTTAAGTGGTAACTATAAGATTATATTGATGCTGCAGTTTTATCTTCATATTTCTTGTTTTGAAAAAGTCTGCTTATTTTTATTGTTTGGACACAGTATTTTGGTACAAAGGAAAGACTCACTAAATGTGTCTTTTTACTAAAGTTTAACCTCTAGAAAGTCTGGTGTTTTATGATTTTCTTATAACTTATTTGAGTCAATGCTTATCCGGCACTTCCAGTTAATCTGTTATTTAAAAATTAGCTTTCTTAAGAAACTTTCCCATAAAGTGATACCATAAACGATCATATTCTTCTCATTCCTTTAAAAAAAAAAAAAGGTCAGTATTTCAAAAGAAATACAGTTGCGGCACAGTACTTTGGCTTATGGCTAAAGTTGCATTTCGTGGTACTTGGCTTCCAACTTGCTTTTTGACAAATGGGATTCTAAAAATGTTTAATTTTTGTGGTTGCAATCTGTATGTTAAAATGTAATTGGTAACTGAGTCTGAAGGCTATAATGTAATGAATTGCTATCAGAACTAGCTATCGTTCTTTTTTTATTTTAAAGTAATGATTGCACCTGACATGTGAACATGGACCACCTACAACCAATATCAAATGTTTGGTGAGACAACAATAGTATTGGATGACCACAGGTTCAGCAAACACAGCACAAACTAGATTCTTGTTTCACATAGCCATTTAGATTACCAAAGGGACTATGTTGTAAACAGTCATCATTATAGTACTCAAAACACTAAAACAGCTTCTAGCAAAATGTATCAAAGCTTGCAGAGGCCAAAAATAGAAAACATCTCCGCCCCTCCACCTTCCAGACACACATCAACAGAGATAAAGGCAGAAAAACGGTTTGCTGAGGAGTAATGAGATTCTCCTGTGTTTAAAAATGGCATCTCTGCTCAAAACTGAGATAGAATTCTGGTCCCCTTTGCAGCTGGACTGTGCTACTGAAGGAAGAGCAGAGCCAGCCCTGAAGGGTTTAGGCTTAAGACAAAATCCTTTGCGGTTTTGGGAGCTCCGCCTCTGTGGGAAGCGTGGGTCCTGGCCCCCAGCGTTCAGGCGCCCCCGCCACAAACGTGCGTCCCTGAGTGCTGGTTCTGAGGAGAATCACTCCCTCCTCCTACCTCCCAAAAGGCTGAACAGTGTATAGTATGTTACATTTAAATAAAAGCAATAAAGATGCTAGGAAAAGAAAATAAAACTATTGTCCTTGTTTGTTTTGTTAGCCTACAACGATAGCTGCTTATGAAGAGAGAAGTCGCAGTTGTGAGTGCATGGCAGGATGTGGTTAAATGCCCCACAGCCCCAAACAACAACAACAGAAAAAAAAAATCACTCAAACATTTGTAAGGTTTCTTTAATGTTTTACATGTGTGAGTCAGCTATCCTTACTCTAATAACAACCAAATGCTTTCGACTTTCCTACGTATTCAGGTCCACCTAGTTTACTCAGTGGATAAAGAAGGATGCATTGAAAACAAGGATGGTTTGTGAAACAATGAAAGGCTTTTGGAGGAAAGCCAGGAGACTGGAGAATCTGATTTCTAGCTGTGGATTAGGTCCGTGAATTTGATTTGGAAGGAGAAAAAAAAAAAAAAAAAAACAATACAGCAAGTTGAGCCCAGGGCCCAAGCAAGATCATGGACACTATTTAAATGGATCACCATTAATGCTGCACAGTTTTAATAATTTGGGTGTTATTAATTCAGGATTTATGATTAAGTAGCAAAGTAAGATGTACTATTTCCTTATCAGTAAAGGCTTAGCTGGTCCAGATTTAGCCTAAATAAAGATATGTGTGGTAAGCTATAAAATAATTAAGAAAAATATAAATCTAGTATATCGTAAGTAGCACATTTACATGCAAACAAATACTGTGTTAATTAAGGATTTGTGTCGTCTATCTCACCAGCAAGGACTTTTGCAACTTAAACTAAGCTGTAAGAAAAAAAGTGGATATGTTGGAAAGAGACTGCAAAGAAAAGGGCAGCTCTGGATGCTCTGACATGAAGCAACCAAGATCCACCTCCTCTTTTTTTTTTTTTTCAGTTTTGTAAGAATTTAATTTATAAACAAATACAGAAAAAATAAGCGTTATAGCAACAAAAAGTTTTGCTTGCTTTATAGCAATTTTAAAGACACTTCACCAATAAGTACATTTTTATATAAGGCTGTCTCAGCATTAAAGTTTACATTCCAATGAATTGAGATTTTAGTCTCTGAGATTTGAGCTACAAAAATAAGATTTCTGTTAATAAAGCACCAGCAAACACTTCCTGCCTGTTAGCCTCCTTTATAATTGTAAAAAGATCTTCCAAAACGGGGAAAGCAATGCATGCAAGGGACCTGCCTGGTGCCCTCCCTGAGTAAATCCTTAGGACCAGCAGGGCTAAAATGGGTGAGATAAAGGGAAAGTTAGGAAAGAAATATCTTTGCCTTTGGAGTATTTACCCAATTAAGCGATTATATATGGATTTACAATACAGCAAGTAAATAGAATTGTAGAGACAATATTTCTATGAATTAAATGTTATTTGACCTAGATACTAAAGAAGAAGGAGAATAAAACATTTGTGTTAATTATCAAACCTAAATGACAATTGTATTTGCCCATAAGTACTGGAAATTAATGTGAAGCTTCTACTCTAAGCTCAGTAGATTGCTACTTTAAAGGACACTTGTTTTATTAATGTCTTTTATATTTTTGACATGCTCCTTTAAAGGAGAAGTAATTCACATATAAGCAACACAGCACTAACCTAATAATGGTCCTTATGCCCATCTTGAATTATTTGAGGAACTATTGCCATTGAAAGTGATCTTTTCCCAAAGAAAGTTATGTTACAAAATGGCACAAGTCCATTTAAATTTTCTCCAATTTTCCTCACTAGCATATAAGATGCAAAATCATATTACAGTATATTTTGTGGGGAAAATTTTGTTTCTTACAACTGTGTTTTCAGTCATATTCCAAACTGAAGTGTTTTAGAGGGTGAAGATCAAATTTAAATTAGGAATAATTTTACAAGAGAATGACTGTATATGATAAGTTTTGATTAGTGTTTAAGAAATTTTTATAAGAAATCATTTAGAAGTGGAGAAACTGAGGCACAGAAACCTTAACCCAAGCTCAGTTTCAAGGTTGAGTCTAACAGTACAGGTAGAAATAGAATCTAGGCTCTGATTCTTAGGTTAGAGGGTAATGGGTACGGTATTTTCCCAAAAGGGGAAAAGACATTTTCTTTCTTTTGGCAAGTAATATTAATACATCATTTTTGAAATGTATAACATGAATTTCCTTAAAAATATTTGGCATTGGAGAGAGTTTTGGGAGTCTGAGGTCTTTAGGTATTTTCTCCCCCAAATATTAAAAGGCAGAGGGGGTAGGTGTCAAGTTAAACAAAAAAGATGAATCTTAATTTTAAAATGACCTGAGTTTCATTCTGCCATATTATGTAAATTCGTTGTACAGCTTATGAGTCCTATGAACATAATAGAGGTCACTCCACCTCACAGGTTTCACACATGTGCATTTTAGAGACATTTATATGACTAGAACTTACTCCACACTTTTGTAAAATACAAAATTAAATTAAATGTCTCAGTATGATTTTTTCATAATCCCAACTATTGAAAGATGTCAAACTTATTACAGTGGGTTGATTAATTCACATATCATATTGCATGAAATTAGCCCCAAATTCAAGAATTTATCATATTCATACCAGGTAAAAGTCATTTTCTACAGGCTGAGATGTGAGCTGTGAAATGTATATAGCTCAGATTGGCATTTTTCCCTGTATATTTGCTTTCAATCACAAACTTCCAATCTCCAAACTCTGCATTTGTAAGAGCACAGGAAGGTCGCGTAGCCATAATATACTTGTATAGAACATACAATGAAAAGTAAAAAAAAAAAAACTATTTTCAAGTTTCATTGTTTTAAAATGCTTCATGTGCAGTATTAAATCAAAATGTTCAGATTAGAGAAATCCATTATGATGACTGTAATAGCTTTACAAAAGATCAGTAGTTAAATAGAATCATTTGTTCAAGTACTTACGTACAGATTAAGAGATACAGAGTCTCTTTAGGCACATTCTAATCCAAATAATACTTTTAAAATCCTTTTGAATAATACATAAGAAGGATGGCAGAACAGAGGTTTTTGAAGGGACTGTTAGAGTGTCAGAGATTAATTTGCATGCTAACTAGTATATAGACTCAAAAGTAGTTCTGGAGGTTTTGGTAACAAATGTTTTTCCAATAAAACAAGAACAAAAAATAGAATACTTAACTCACTCCTTAGAAATAAAATAGAACACATCTGTCCAAATGTTCAGTAGCTATATCATACAATTTTTTTTAGAAATTTCATGGCTAGTGGGTTGCTTCATCCATGTCGTCATCGCTTTCTGCACCAAGATCATCTCCCTTCTCAAAGTATGAATTAATGTTATCATTTTCCTCTTCTTGCTCTTCACCATACTCCTCTTGTTATGTGGTGTCATCATCATCATCACCTTCTTTACTTTTCTCTTTGCTTCCCTCTTTCTCTTTATTTTCCTCATCTGATTTTTCACCTTCGCCTCTCTTTTCCCATTCCTCAATTTTTTCAACACATTGGCAGTATTAGTGAGTGAAGTGACTTTGCCTGTATCTTTTGCCTTTTTAGATTTGGCATCTTTTTGGCATTTCCTCCTTGGCACGTCTCCATTGGGAGTCTTCTCCAATCTGGTACCCTTTCTTCCTTGTATACCTTCATATATCTTTCATTATATTTGTCAATATCTTGTTTTTCTTTTCTTCAGGTGTTTCTATGAAAAAAAGGCATTCTTTTCACCGTTTCTCTCAACTCCTATTTCAAAGCTAGCATATAATCTTTCTCTTCTCTTGTTTTCAGTGGAACTGGATTATCATCTGTGTCAGGAAATAGTAGAGGTGGTTTCAATACTACATCAGGTAACTTTTCGCCTCTGCTAAATCCAACTGCCTCTACGTTAAAGGCATATGCAGCATGTCCTCTTCCTTTATTCCCAGCCATCAGAACTGGTTACACTAGAAAAGTGGCAAATTCTGCTCAATAAGTCTCCCAATTTGGGAAAAAATGTGCAGCCCAAGTGCCGGTTGGCAAGGAAAGGGTGCAGACAGACCTTCACCTCCTCTTAATGGCTTTTTCTCTTATCTCTGATTGGCTTTTCAACAGGAAAACCCCAAATCTGAAACCCCCTTTTCCCAAAAATGGAAACATCCTAGGAGTGACTCTTATTGGCTGGAGCAGCAGAACAACCTCTAGCCCAAATGGTATAAGGTACATGAACATTGTGATTGGTCAAGTTGCAGTCACATGACCACAGAGCGGCCAGGTGGATTTCAGCTGAACCATTCCATGGGAGCTGGCACTTCCACTAAGTGTTTCAACTTCTATCATCACATGACAAGAATTTCTCTAAGTTTATCCCTATGTGTTGCTATACTTTAGCAACTCGTAGGGATAAAAATCTGAAACTTCAATGCCACTCATAAGGATACCTATGGACATCTGTGAAAACAAGAGAGAAAAAAACATAGGCTTTGAGGGAATCATGCTTCCAAATGATAAGAGCTGCCCAAACAAGTGCTCTTGGTCTCTGATGAGGCCTTTGTGCTCTCACATCTGAAAACCCATTTACCTGGAAAAATCATGTTAATCCACCTTTCGGATTTGGTGAAAATTTCAGACAGTGTAACATTCTTTGCACAGTTGTGACACTAAAACCAGTCCCATGAGTGCCTGATGCTCAGTCTTCCACCATGGGCTCCGTCCACTCTGCTCTTGGGACCCAGAGCCAGCTCTCCAACTTGGACCAGACAAATGTGAGAGGACTGAACAGATCTCACAGGGTGTGCTTATTAGCAGGGGTGAAACGATGTTCTCCTGCCTTCTTCAGCACCACGGCATCCTCAGGGTCCTCGAACACACTTTCACTGAGTGTCTTCCCACCTCATCTCCCAGCCATTCAAAACAGGGGGATTAACTGCAGACCCGCAGATCTGAAAATCATTGCAGTGCGGGGGGAGACGAGATGGAGACAAAAGTAAACTTGATGACCTGCTTTCTCTTTCCTTTCACTGATTAGGAGGAAAAAAATACACAAAATGTCCTTGCAAGTGAATATTCACTGAAAACACCTTTATAAACATCGTGTACTCATTAAAATGGAATAATCATGATCAACTAATGAGATCAAAGGAACTGGTCTCATTTCTTAAGTGGCTAATAATGAGTATTTCCATGTGCCTGCTCCATGATAGCAGCTAAGGGCAACAATTCCTCACTCAAAGAGAAAAGCCATATGCCAACCATACATGCATGTGGCATGAATTATCTTACACATTTTATTATTCTCCACAAAAGAGCCTATGTTCATTTTTTAACATAGGCACTTGCATCCTCTAGAGATGAGCACAGCAAATGAAGAATCAAAACATCCCATGTTCCTCATTACAGCTGTAAATTGAACATACGACTTAGTACAACTCAGGCAGTGACCCCAGCTGTAGAGTAACCATCTACAGTATGGCCTTTCTCTCCTAAAGTTTGGTTTTAATTACCTTATACACATCTTAAATGCCTAAATCATCTTACAATTTTCTAAATTATTTAGTTATCATTTCTGTGGTCAATTTAAGCTGCTGACAATGCAGATATTCTCAGAGAGGTCTTTCCAGGGGAAGTAAATTAAAACCAGTGTTTTATGAGGAATTATAAGTCAAATAAAGGCTACCTTTTATGGTTACAGGAAGCAGTAAGGATAGGGGTCACTTATCAATTCAATTCAACATTAAAAATATTTTAATGACTGGTGTTTAAACACCAGCCTTGTCAATAGCCTTTTTTCTTTACAGCGAAAAGATCAATATGTACTTATATCAGTGGTATTTAAGCAAATGTCTATAAAGATGATATAGGAACAATATCTGTCTCTAGGGAACTTTCCACCTGAGAAAATCAAAACGAAACAGAAAAACAGAAACACTGAAAAATGGCATTGCATATAAGTAAAGGTGCAAACGATATCTTATTTGTTTTCCTGGCAAATTGAATCCTGGATATGAAATGCATTTTGCCATGCAAGTTCACCCTCACATAGGGAAAAATTGAAACTAAATATGCTTTATAAGATAGTATCAGTGATCATTCCTCTTCATCTTGCTCTAGGAAAAAATTGAATTCCATCCTCTACAATCTCGTGGAAAATAGCCAAATCTGCATTTTTCAACCATAACAGTTAGTTTAGATGTCGCTTTCTCATTTTTCACACCAGGTGATATTGAATAGCTATCATGACGTATTTCTTTATTAGATCCCACAAGAACAAGATGGTCCTTATTTAGACCAATCACTGACTTCAGCTGCTTCAAATGAGTAACGGCAGTTAGAGTAATGTTAATAGAGATTATTTAGGGCAATTATAGCAGGTACTTGGAATTGTTGTTACTTTATCCTTTTTTGTTGTTGTTGTTAATTTCTGTTTCTCTCCACATATACAGATATTTCTCAGTGATTAAATCAATGGGGCCTAATCATACAAATTATTTACATGTTCTAGAAGTAAAAAGCAAACAAAAAAATCCCTTAAAGATAGGGCCTATATAACTTAACCACAGAACTCAGAGCTGACCAGCTGTCTGACACATCTGGAATCAGGAGGCTTAAACACAACAGAATTGCTTGACATCAACCTTCATACTGACAAACAACCTTAGCAAGGGTAACAAGCTCCTTTGTGTCACTACAAAGCCACATTGGCAGTTTCAAACCAAATATTTAATCAACCCATATTTTTATAGTATCCCTACAATTGTTCTATACTTTCTACCCTATATTTACTATGTAGTTTTCCCAATGGCCTCAAGCACGATAGATTTAAATAACTACATTTGGACCTAACTCTCAATATGCAAGTTAGATGAGACTGATGTAGGCCAGAAAATTTAATGAGGAATACACATCCTATTGGAGCTTTTGATTTTTTTTTTTAAATCTTGTCTGTCCCTCTTCACTAAAAACCAAAATCTTAAACTAGTGCATGTAGAAATAAATCTATTTAAGGTACCTCTATTAATGTCTAACAATTTATAAAAATTTTTAATGGATTAACACCTCTTAATAGATTCTTACACATAATATCTATTAAGGAGAAATGACTCTAAAATAATTGAAGTTATTGGGGAATTTATCAAAATATGTTCATGCAAATGAGTATCGCCCACTTCAGAATAGAAAATCAGAAGACTATATTTAAATAAATAATATTCTTTGCCCTAGAAATAGGATGGTCTCTAACCAGCACTTAACTCCTTCCAAGACATATTTGATCCTAATGATTTTGTACCACAAACATAGCAGTTTATTCCAGGCGGAGGTGCCTGAACCCATGCCTAGCCTTTTCCTTACTGGTCTTAATTTGTCCTATAGAATTGAAGAAACCACTTTTAAATCAAAATGCATCACTGAATTGGTTCCTTTGATCTTGCTATTTGCAACCACAAGATAATAAAAGCCCCCTTCTCCACACATATTAGTAATTAGAATATGTATAAAACAATGGAATTCTGCTGTTATGTAACAAGAGCTTTTGTATATATAGTTAACCAAACCTTCTCTCCTGATTTTTTTTATTTGTTAAAAAATGTTACTGAACCGTTAACATCTATTCAAGTTTAATCACCACCCACTGCTTCACAGACTTTTTAATCCATGGTTCCCTTTGGTAAACGCAAAATTCTCAGACTTTCCCTTAATACCTTGATTATCTTGACTAAAAATTTTGACTAAAAATCTGAACAATGGGCCAGGTATGACTATGTTTTCACACTACACTTGAGCCATATAAGATTCTCTATTAGTCTGTTTCTTTCATTGAGTATACTGTTCTAAACAAGGGTTTCTCAACCTCAGCACTATTGATATTTTAGACTGGATAATTCTTTGTTATGGAGGCTGTCTTCTGCATTGTAGGATGTTTAGTAGCATCCTGGGCTTCTACCCATTAGATGCCAATAGTATATCCCTTCTCCCCCAAGTTGTGACAGCCAAAATGTCATTATTTTGAGGGAAATTAACATTTTTATCATATTGCATTTTCTCCAAGCATATGCTGTATCTTCTCACTTACTGGAGTATAATTGTACAGTCTGTACATTTCTCATTAAGTTTACAGTTAAGTTGTTTATTTATTTATTTATTTATTTATTTATTTATTTATTTATTTATTTATCTCCAGCTAAGTATTTTATAATTTTGATTTCTGTTGTGGATGTGATCTTTCATTACATAGACTGCTATAGGTGTATGTAATTTTAAGTTCACATGGGAGGATATCATGTGGGGGATGTGTAGTGATGACAAAAATCCATCATACTCAAATCTGTGTGGTAAAGCCAATAATGTTCAGGATTCCTATAGTGCTTTGTATTTCATTCTCCTTTCTTCACCATCTGAAACACCATCTTTTCCTGTATGGCTAGTAGTTAAACAAACACAAGCTAGCAGGCCAACCACAAAATAAACCTCTGCTGCAGAAAGAAAATTGCTCTGGGATAACCAAATCCTAAATCAATGTTGCATGTAACCACAGGAGCACCCAACTCTCAAAAATATTATCACGATACATTTGAAAACATAACATAGTCCCGTCACTTGAGAAAACTTGTTCAAGATTTGTCTCCTATTATCAAATGCAGCAAATAAGTTGAAATGTTGCAGCTTTATTATTCTACTTTAAAATCCTAATTTTACCAATTAGAAAATTGAGGTTCATTGTATTTCTCAGAGTTAACTTCTAGATAGTGAAAGCGGGTCCCATCACTCCCAAAGCAGTCCTGTTTCCACTATATGGGGACACTGCAAAAAACAAATCAAATCAGAAATCACACCTTTTATAACCAAATTGTTTTTCCAATATTT
>PVKH010009179.1:0-18126 GCA_004027955.1 Chaetophractus vellerosus
AAAATTACCATTTGAATGTTCCTTCCATTTTATGAATTCAGAAACTTCTGGTTAGGCAGGCAGATCTTGGCTGTTACTTTCTGGATTTGCTTCTTTCTCCAATGTTTGGGGTAGAGGTTTGCCCTACCAACTGAATTTTTTGCTTGTTCCAGGAAAATTTATTGGTTTTTAGTTTGCTCAGCTTTTTCCTGTTAATGAGGAAAGGAGTAATGGCTTCCAAACATTTTATTTGTCAGAGCTGAAACCAGAAATTAGGAATTTAGGTTTGGAAAATTTGTTTTTCCGGGTAATCAGTTTTAAAATCTTTTTTTTTTCTCATCCTTGAATGATATTATTCTATTTTATCCCATTGCCATTTTTTAGAAGTCTACTCTTAGTTTAATCATGGTTCCTTTGTAGATGACCTATTCTTTCTTTCTATCAATTTATGTGATAGACCGCTGAGTTCTCCTCTGCCAATGAAGGCATTGTACAAAATCACCTCTCCTATCCCTCCAGCTCTAATATTCTTTGATTATCTCAAGCACACGTATAGTTTTTAGTTATAAGCATGGATTTCTTTTTATTTAACTACTTTGGACACACTAGGATTTCTAGGTATACCTTCATGTTATCATTAATTTTGGAAATTCCAGTCATTATCTCATCAAATATTGCCTTGTTCATATTCTTTTTATCTTCTTCTGAGCATGATTAGTTATGCATTACCAATTTTCCTTCTGTCCTCCATATCTCTTAACTATTTTCTCATATTTTCCAACTCTTATCTTTGCACTGAATTCCAGATAAATTTTCAATTCTGTTTTCTAGTTCTCAAATTATCTCCTTAGTTGAGTCTATCTGATGTTTAATCATGTAACATTCTTTATTTCAACAATTGCATTGTTTTATTATTTTATATATTTGCCTTTTCATTCTTGCTCAAGTTTCATTGTGATTATATCCTTTATTTCTTTATGAAGAAATAAAATATATGTATTATTCTAGCATATCCAATTTCCTTGGTGGCATAAATCTGTTTTCTTTGTTTTATTTTCCTATTAATTTTCATTATGATATTATGTCTTGTTATGTCTTTTGTGGTGTTTGATTGTGAAATAATTACTTTATTTTAATCTGTATGTGTCTTGTGGGCTGAAACTGAGAAGGAATCTTTCTCATAAGGAAAAACCACTTTTGCTTCTACGGATAGTTAAGAAGAGCTGGTGACATGATTGTCTCACAAAGGACCTCTCTTAGTTTAGAACCCAGCCTCAGATGTCTTGATTTATGTTAAACCAATGGTCATATACAAATAATAATGTTATTATTAGCATCTTCCCACAGAGCAATACTTCCCTTTCTGTTTGCTTCATGGCTTCTTGCTGAGTGCAGCCCTCCTCTGGTGGTCAGGTATAGATCCATCCACAAAGTGTGTCATTCTGCATTCTAATAACTCTGTATGGAAAGTGAATATGAAAATTCTAGCCCACAATAATGATGGAAGCAGAAGTTGTAATTTCTTTTTAACACTTGTCATAAACTCCACTGAACTATTATTTATTCCCACATCTGTGTGTGTGTTCTTCAAAACTAGACTATAAGCTTTTCTCAATCAAGGGACAGATTATATATCCTGTCATTTCATAGTTCTCTACATACTGTAGACACAATACTTGTTGCTAATTATTTTTGGTTGATAATTATTCTCACTGTCCTAGCTTTGTAATAAGTAATGGCCTCAGCGGCTTCCTTTGCTAGACCGCTGAGTTCTCCTCTGCCAATGAAGGCATTGTACAAAATCACCTCTCCTATCCCTCCAGCTCTAATATTCTTTGATTATCTCAAGCACACGTATAGTTTTTAGTCTGGGCACTAGGATGGTGGAATTGTTTCTCATTATACATAACCATCCTGAGAATGTTTCGATAAAGTATATTTTTTCCACAAAGCAAAACAAACTTGCAGAACTAGGTGAAGGGATAATGAATATTTATAATAGATTCTTTATATAATCTTTTATCCTCACAACACCAGGTACTCAAACCTGGATCACGCTTTTTGTTTGTCTAAAGAATAAAAGGGAATTTCATACTTTTTTCTGTATTACATAACCCCAATGTGTTGTGAGTATTTGAAATAGTAAATGCAAATTGACTTTCTTAGTTTCATGTCTAAGTCTTTTTGTTTTTTGAAGTAAAATTTAATTTCTATTTTTCTAAAGTTTTTCTGTATTTGACAGCATATATTGTTTAAGTGTAAACATATGCAAGTTTTTTTTGTAGTAGAATACATCTTTCCTATATAACTATAATTTACTCTGGTTATTTAATGCAGAAAAATTAATGTGTTTAATATTTGAACATAGAAAATCCAAAAGCTTATGTGCAATAAGTGGTCTTTCCTTATATAGAGTTTATTTGTATTCCTTACTTAAAATCTACTAAAAAGCCTGGTCCCTTTCCTCTGGCATAAAAATCTAATTTTCACACTGATTAATGTTTCAAATATACAGTTCATTAGGTACTTAAATTTCAGGAATGGTTCTTCATCCCATGAAGAACTATTACAGGCATCATTAAATGTTGAAAGAATGACAAACAGCATGGACAGTAGTTTAGTAGGCACAACTAAGACTTTTTCTCCCCAGAACTGGACAAACAAGTTGAAAGAAAATTTGGAAAAAGAAAAAGAGCTTGACAACACATTACATTTTTGCATTGCATAAGCTAGCCAAATTGGGTTAATGGGATTAAAGTGTCTTGGTTTTGTAGTAATTGTATTGACCTAACAAATCAAAATCCCTTAGGGCAGAATTTATTTCTCCTTTCTTGTAGGTGTCTTCCCAAAATACCCAGTAACATTTTCAAAACATCATAGACATTAAATAAATATTTGTGTAGTAGAATTTAAATGTGATTATTTTAGAACACTGCAAGCAGGGAGTGGGAAGCCTGGTAGTGCCTGAGACTAGTGAACTTTCTGAGTTGAGAAGACAAAGCTAACAGTCCAAGTAGATCAAGGAGGTTGGCATTTTGTATATCAGAATACTAAAGAGGAGAGAGCTACATAGAGAACTTGGGAAATCTGCAGAGTGCTGAACATCATTTTTGTGTTTGGAAAGTACCTGAAGTTGGGGAAAGAACTATCATGAAAAGAGTAGAGGAAATATTACCTGGAGCTCACACAAGACAGGAAATAGAACCTGTCTCCACAAGCCAGACTGGAAAAGTTCATACTTTGCAGAGCATTGGCTAGATTTTGCAGAAGGAACTTGCCTAGATGGTGAGGAATAATTAGACCTTGACTAAATATTGTTTCAGACTTGTCTGGTAAGTCTTAAAAACAGGAGTTAAAAGGAACAAACTGCTTCTAAATAATGCAATTGTATCCCAGAAAAAAAACACAAGAATATTTAGGGGAATAAAAAAAAGGAATCCAGGATCCAAAAAAGGGAGAATTCATAATGGTTGTCATAAAAAATTACCAGGCATGCAAACATGCAGAAATATAAGGTCCATATTGAGGAGAAAAATTAACTAATTGCAATAGATCCCTAATTGAAAGAGAGGTTAAAGTGCAAGGATGTTAAAAAAGGATATCAACAGTTATTGTAACTGTATTCCAGATGCTAAAAATGTTAAGTCGAAACATGAAGTTATTAAAAAAGACCTAAATCATGCTTCTAGAGATGAAAGCTAGAAAATATGAGATGAAAAATAGACTGGATAAGATTATTGGGAGATTAGACATTTCAGAAGAAAGGATTTATGAACATGAAGACACTGCAATAAAAATGATAGAACATGCACACAGAGAGAAAATAAAATAAAATGAAACTAGCATTATTAGTGAGGTAAAAGAATCAGTGTCAGGCACCATTTTCTTTCGCTACAACAAAGTTAAAATAATAACAGAAAAGATAAACTACAATTTCTATAAATTAGGATTAAAATGCACATATCCTTAAAACTCATGGGTCTAAAAAAGGTTACACTATAAATTGAGAAAAATACTTCAAAATAAAAAAATAAAGATGTCTTGGATGCAGTTAAGGTATTTTGAGTTAATGTATCATTTTAAAGGTTTATATCAGAAAATAAAATAAAAAGAGCAGTAATTATTTTAGGAATGTCCTTAAGAAAGTAAATAATAAAACAAAAAACTGAAATTAACTGAAGGAAAGAAATAATAGAGATAAGATTAGAAAAAAATATAGCACAATGATACAATATAGAGGAGCAATTAAATAAAATTAAATTATTTGAATAGAAGAGTTCACATATTCATTCATCATTTATTCATTAAACAAATATATATTGAATATCTTTATCTACATCAGCCACAGTCCCAAGAGAAAAGAGAGGGAACACTCAAATTGGGGTTGAAGAGCATTTTATAATGACACAATTTACACAGATGTCAGAATTTATTTAAAAAGCATGTACAGGACCATGGGACTAGTAAGGCAGGGCCTAAAGTTTTAAGAGAGATTGGTTGTCACCCCAGCTCCTGTGATTGGAGATGTGGCTTTCTTGGAGGCATCTAGTCAACCAACCATGGTTCCCCTTCTTATACAGCATGGATACAGAGAAATGCCCCATTCTTTACCTTGCCCCAGAATGTCTAATTCATTTAACTGCAGAAAGTAAAAAAAAATCTACATTTACTTTTTCTTTTTCATGCTCATCATATCAGCCAAGATTTTATGGACAGAAATTAAGGAACCTCCAGCCACACTTTAACTAGTTCAGGGCTGCATTCAGTACTGGATTTCCAAATTCCAAACTTAATAAAAATCTTTTAAAAATTGGCCAGTACGAAGAAGCCCTGGAGCCCTCCAGCCATGGGCAAAGCCTATAATCAATTTTGAAGTTGGAGGCTGGCCAATGATGAGCCCCTTCCTGGTAGTATTCTTGTCACATATGCACCCAGTTCTAAGAAATGATGTGATATTTTCAAGGTGATTAATATCTGAGATCTACTGCCTCCCTGGACTTGGTGAAAAGTGCTGGACACTGTATGATGTTATATATGTTTCTTTGTTAATTCACAACTATTACTATATACTTATTGTTTATGTATGTTTATGTATGTGTGATATACTTCAATAAATTTTTAAAATGAAAAAAAAAAGACAAAGCAAACATGACAAAACACTTACAGTGGGCAACTTAGGTGGTACACAGGTAGTTATTGTAGTGTCCTCTTTCTGAATTTTTTCATTTTGCAAAATAAAAATGTAAGAGCAAAAAAAAGTTCTGGGAAATCTTAACACCATGATTATGTATTTTACTACTATATCTGTTCTAAATATAACTAGCCAAATAAATGTCTATTCTCTTTTGAAACAACATATCTTGATAATTACTCTCCAGCAGTTCTGCATCCATAGGACTGACAACATCTGAAATGAGAAAAGAATTAGTTAGTTTTACCATCAGCCAACTTCAAAATCATCACCACTTTTGACAGCTCATACTCAGGAAAACTTCTTTGTTAACATGAATAGTGGGATTTCCCATGAATGCTTCCACTGGTAACTCTGAATTCAACAACCTCTTTGTCACAAAGATGCTTCTCTGAGGCAATGAAAAAAAATACAACTAACTAACCAACAGGTTATTTTGACTTTGGGAGACCAAAACTATCTTAAAACGTGTGAGGTCATAATCAGTTAACTGATGTTGGTACCTTATTCAAGCAGCTGTGGACTGAGATCATTTCAAAACTCTAGTCCAGGGACTCATCTCGCATACACAAGGGACAGAAGACATAAACTAAAATAAAGCTACAGTGTTCTTGCTCCTCTGGCTTAGCCTTAGCATTTTGTGGAAGCTGCTTACAGAAAGCAAAGAAAGGCTACTTGAGAGCTTATTTTGTAGAGAGGGATGGTTTTGTAGAGTCTTAGAATGGGACACAGTGGCCTTGTGTTAAGCCCTATGGCACAGGCGTCGCTAATCTTTTAGATCCTGCTGTGAAGTGTAACCAGGCTTGACTGCCCTTGCAACAGCTGCAGCCTCCCCACATGTGCTACACCATGAACTTTATGTGTGAGCATTCCTGAAGAGCTTTCAGGGGCACGGGGCACTACATGCAGGTAGAATCATTGTCAGAAGAGCCTTCTGAAGAGTCCTGGTGCATCAGCAGCAATTAATGCAGGTGGTATTTTAGACAAGGGAGCTAATGAGCTTTAATATGCATGCAGGTGAGGGAGTGCTGAATCAGTAGAGCCATTAATGAACCTATGACAGCCTAATTAGCTACAATTTAAAATCTATGGAATCTAATCAGAGGAGCTGAACACTGCTGCAAATCTGTGTATGAATGAGTCTTTCTAAATACTCCAATCTGTTGCTTAGTCACTGATTGATAGTAATTGCTTTTTTCCCTCTATTGTGTATAGGAAAATGCCCAATTTTGCTCTGATGGGGGAGGACATAACATTGAAGTTAAATGCCTAAGATGTTTAGCTGCTTAAGTTTAATCAGTGGATGTTTAAAAAAATCAAAGTAAAATTAATTTTCAAATCTGAATATAGATGATTAAAAATATGCCACCAACTTCTTATATATTGGGTTGGCAAAGACTACAGAGTTGTTAATCAACTCCAAATAGTGTATCTGAGAAGCTAGCAAAGACACAGAAACATTCAAATGCATGAAATGCACTTATCAATTCATAATTTGTTTTATGAGGGCTTATTTATATTAGCTATCAAAGATAATAGGACAAAATATTTTGTTGAATACTGGAGGTAAAGAGATAGTTTTCTGAGGTTAACACAATCAATTAAACATCCTCCTTTAGAGTTGTTGAACTAAGCGTTCTTTCAGAAAATGAGAATAATTTTATGAAGGTGTGAGGTGATACTCTTTTGTAGTGCCATTTGGTAATAACTGACATATAAAAGGTACAAGCAGTTTTTCTGCTCTGACATTTCACCCTTATATAGCACAATTCATATGAGAATGTTAAAGAACTTTGTAAGCTCTGATTTATTGAGTCTTATAACATCACTGCAAGACAGGTCAGTTCAGCTGTCCACGTTTTACAATCAGCTCAACTGAGCTCCATTTGCTGAAGGTCACTGGTGAGTCAATGGAAGAACTATAAAAAGTGATGGGACCCAAGAAAGCCTGGTATGCTACACCCTTACTTTTTCCATTTGATAAATGGTGCACCTTAAATTCTGACATTTCAGATAAAAATCCATGTATCTAATATTTGAATTTAAACTTTGGGGAAAAAAACATTGGAATGTAAACTTATTCTAATAGTGAGTTATTTTTAAATGTTAGCATTTGATGCATAAGTATAGTAGTATTATTAATAACTAAATGAAGAGAACTCCCACATTTCTCATTTGTGTCAAAAGTGATCATTACATGCTGTTTCTACTAGATTAGCCACCTAATACTACCGTAGAAACCTAAAGGAAAGATAAAAATAGTCAGAAACCTTTCTGTAGTTAGAAACATCTAAAGTTAAAGACAGACAGAAAGAAGGGAGTTAACAAAGAAAGAGAGAACATGTATCTACAGAACAAAACACATGCACCAAAAGAACTCCTTGTTAGATGATTTACTAAATAGATGATGATGCTGACAGAGAAAAGATGTAAATAGCCCTTTACAATTGGTTTATAGTGTAAGCTATAGTTTAAAAGAAGACAATAACATGAAAGGACACAATTAATTCAAATATTATATTAAAATAGTTTTAGAAGATGTGCTAGCATTTATGCAAATCATTTTTCCTAATTAAAAAAATATACTGCAAAGGACACTTTATGGAATCTGTTACTTAATGAAGTTTGTACAATCATTTTCTCATTCTTTCTTTCAAATTATACAATATTATGATAATATATTTATTCTTGTGTCAACCATTATGCACTAAACTTTGTGGGAAACATAATCACTAAATCAAATATTTTGAAACTCCAGCTCATGTGATGGTGTTTCTAAATGTCTTTGAAACAGTCAAGACAATATTGTTAAAACTGTGATATATCAACAGATTAAATGTTACTCTACATAAAACAATACATCAAATTTTAAAATCCCTCATATTTGATCACCATTTCTCTTGATTTAGTTAGCAATAACGAATGCAAAATGAATCCTAATTCTGCCTTTTCTTCTATATTGTGATGTCAGATCATTTAATTGGAAAATAGTCTATTATATCCTGGGATGGATTTTTCTTTTTATTATTTATGGTCATTAATGTGAGAATAATTTTCCTTGACTTGTTTACTTAAGGGCTCCTTTAATAAAACATTATGTGTATTATTAATTGCGATCATATATGTAACATTGTACATAGTCTGTCCTAATTTGAGAGATAACACTGCAATGTGTATTTTAGTGGTTTGTCAAGTTGGAGTTGGAAGATTTAATTTATATTGCTGTAAACATATAATTTGTATGATTTATATAATTTACATTTTCCAATAAAAACAAATACAAATATTTTATACTATATTTTATTTAAATAAAGCATTTGTCTTAATTACAATATTCTAGACTTCAATTTATAATGATAAACATCTTATAGACATTTACATTAATTTAGTATGGTGTAGAGGTTAAAAGTGCCTTTAGAGACAGGTATTCCTGATTCCATTCCTTTATCTTTTTTTCCTTTGCATAATAGCTCTCATCTTAATATTTTCTCTTTGTAACAGACACCTTACCTATGTGCACTTGTAGCAGTTACTTAAACATAGAACCAGAATTTTTTATATAGCTCTGTCCACATCATCTTTGAACTTCTGACTACAAACCAATAACCACTGCCTCAAGTACATTCAGAAGCAAATTACTTATTGGGGGTGGATCATTCTACACATTGAAAATATTTCATTTAGAGGACCAACTCTTCTGGGTTTTATTTTAAGTTTTTGGAGATTGTAATGATTTGAATATGAGTAGAGTGTAGAATTGCTATATTCACATCCACTAGTTATATTTACCTTTTGATATTGATTAACCTACTTGAATTAGTAACTTGATATATCTGAAGTGAAACTGTTGGTTATATTAGAATCTTCAAAATCCATCATCTTATTACAAAATATTTTATAGCTATGATTTTGCTATCATTTCTGAATATTTAGGATACAAATTTGAGTGAATATATTTTATCTGTGTGTAGTTGTTAAGATCTTCAAAGATCCATATACCAGGTTTAAAAAAGAAATGTGGTCTAGAGATAAATGTGTATACAATAAATAGTTTGCATTTAAATCTATAGAAATTGATGAAGTGTTATGAGAGGAAAAAGTAGAGAAGCATAAGGTTGGTATCATAAAGGACAGAAAACATAGTAAAAGATTCTGAGATGAATCATCCAGAGATATAAAATGAAAGCCAGGAAATTCAGTGAAGTCTATGGAAGAGTGTGCCAAGGACAGAGAATTATTCATACCAAAAGCTGCTAAGAGTCCAAGGAAGATGATGTCTATAAGGTTTCCAATGCATTTGGTGAATTGGAAATTGGTGGTTACCACAGCAAGGGCAATTTCAGTGATCTGGTGGGAGACATTCAAGTGAAATTTGAGGTAATAGAAGAGTAAATATAGACACTTTATTTCAAAGATGATAAAGTAAATTACTTCCTACTACTCTGTTTTCCCTGTAAACAAACTAATAAAACTTAGCACACACAGAAGCAAACACACATGCACATAATCACAAACCTGAATTAAAAACAAAGAAATTGATATACTACACAACTATAGACTATGAAGCCTTCAGGACAAAGATTTTGAAATTTGGACCAAAATAAGGGAGGAAGCTGAAAGCTAACACATTCCTTCTTGGAGTTTCAGCATGATAAGATTTCGATATCCCTATCCACTTGAAAGTCAAGAGTCATGTTTCCAGGAGAAAAGAGCAAACAATCTAAATCAATACAATACACACTATTTTTCACCAAATAGCTTTATCCAGGCAAATGTTGGTCAAGATTATAAAGGATTCTATGCAAAGTGTTGCCCAGAAAAAAAGAGAAAATTACGGAAAAAGAAAATATTACAGAAGCAAAAGCCCAAAGAAACAGGAAGAGATAGAGATTTTCATGATGGCAAAACAATCAAACATATGATTTTAAATGGGATACAGAAGAAGAGGCACAATAATTCAAATAACAGATTGAGAGTTAGCAAAAGGAGATAAGACACAAACCGCCAGTGCTAATGAAAAAATTGTGGAAGAGAAACACAACATAGAGATGAAGGACATATTAGAAACACAATTCAAATAAGATTAATATTTAAGATACCATATGGTATACAGGCTAGAGGAAATGACAAAAAAATGAAAAAAGAAGAATGCTAAAAAATTACATAGGGAATTTTATATATACAAGATGAAAAGAAGATAAGTAGATTAGAAAAGATAATCCAAGATATAATATTAGAAAAATACCCTAAAATAAAAGCTTGAATATGTACATCACAAGGGCAAACTTTTTCCCTGAAAAAGACTGATATAAATCTTCAAAATATTATGTATCTTAATGGTTTTACTATTCTAAAATAATAATAAATGATGATAGGAAAAACGTATCACACAGAGGTTAAACATTAGATTCATCACACATTTAATCCCATAGCAATATTTAATGCAGAACATGAGGCAATGACTACAAGCATTTAAAGGGAAGAAAGTATAAAGCAAGAATTTTCATAGCATGGGAACAGCAGACACACTAGATTATTGATATGAGAATAGTTATTTAAACACGTATAAAAAAAAGTGAGGCCAAGCTAATCCATCTTCTTAAATTTAACTTTAAAGGAGTTTTTTTTAAGGGTTAAAAAAGGAGACTTTCATTAGTAGGTTACAAATATAATACTTTAATTAAAAAGAGAACCTTTAGCATGACCACATTTTGTCAATCTGCCTTGATACTTACATAGTTAACTACATTTCCGTTTGCAAGTATGCATTGTGAGTTATTTTTACTTATCTTCACTGAAGTTGAAGGTTGTTTCTAGGTTATGGAATGTTGGTTTATTTTTAAGTTTTCTTTTTGTACATGAATTACTTGCTTAAGATGTTTGTAATAAACAGGTGACATTTTTAAAAAAACAACATAAAATCATTTTCTCTTTTTCAAAAGAGTCACTTTGTGGAGAGGTCATAAAAACAGGATATAAGAACTATTTGAGGGCCAGCTGTAGCCCAGTGGATAGGGTGCTGGTACACCACATGGGAGGCCCTGGGTTCAGTTCCTGGGGACCTCTCTAAGGGGACAGACCACCTTGAGGGGGCAAGCTGCCATGGGCAGGACAAAAAAAAGCCGCCATGGGCAGGGCAAAGTTGCCACGGGCAGGGCAAGTCGCCTGCGAATGGAGCTGAGCCACCCGCGAAAAATGGAGCTGAGCCTCCTGTGAAACAGAACAGAGCCGCCTACGAGCGGGGCAAGCCGCCTACGGGGTGGGCCGACTTGGCGCGTCACCGCAATGGTGGGGAGACAAAAAAAAGCAGACATAGAAGAACACAAAAATGAACACACAGCAAGAGCAAGCAGAAAAGGGGGGATATGTAACAACAACAACAACAAAGAACTGAGAGCCTTCTCCATGAAGGGATAGAGAAAATGAGCAATAAATTATAGGATAGCTTAACAATGGGATATATTAAATACTTTTGATACTAACAGAGAAGGTTCTAGAGATTCTGGATACTTCGCACATAGTTCTCCAACTGAGTTGCTTTAATGGAATTAAAATCACTTGAAGAAGTAAATTATACCAGTTATTATACGATACTTCTGATTCAAAACAAGCAGAAATATACCCATCCTTGAGAATCTTATATTGAAAAGTAGAAACTTAGTAGAGACTCTAGTCGAATATTGCGTGTATTATTAATATCTCTCACATAAAACAGAATTTATATACTGCTTATTTTAAATTATATACTGCTTCTATTAAGAAGTTTCTTCTTGGGATTTCTCAGGAATTTATGTTTTCCAAGTTCCAGGAAAAAAAAAGTAGTAAAAATATTGAGAAAGTGAGAAAAAATTGATAATTCATCAGTGACAATTAAAATTTTAAAAATCAACATAGTAATCATACTACTTTGAAGGAATCTATTTAAAAAAAAGATAATGTAAGAGCAAGAAATACCAACATAGGAAACAGCAGAAAACATGAGTTGGAAAGTTAAGGCTAGTTTTTTTGGGAACCTACACATGAGCACGAAAGAAAGGAAGTATCAGGTCTACTCAGTTGCTCTTACTTGAAGTTGTTGCAATTTTTAAAATATGAGTGTGACCCTGTCTGCTATGAGTGGTGATCATTCCTGCAAATAAAATAAATATCAATAAATTTATATAAATAGTATACTTACTACATACTTTGGAGTTTTAGTCAAGAAATAACATTTGGAAACAAAATATGTCCTTAAATTGGGTAATTTTCCAAATGATTTTGTGTAATAGTCCTCACCTTGCTGGGAAATCCAAATGTTCTTTTATTTGAATATTATCTGTGTAATATAGAATTTAATTTTGCCCCCCAAAAGAGGTCTGGCTTTTGTCCTTGGTTTCTGAGAGGTAATCACTAAACCCTTGTAATGCTGTGCTTGATAAGTTTGATTTTTTTACTTGGGGGCCTTTTACCAGCCAGATATTAGCAGTATAATTGAAGGTGAGCTTTGAGTCGCACCAACAGTGTCATTTAGTTTGGGGGTTTTGGATTATGGGATATCACTTCAAACTCCTAAGTGGCTAGAATCTGGGTTCAGCAGGTGGGCATTCAACCCTACTTATGTAAAGGAACCTCCATCAAGAGTCTGGACACTTAGGCTTGGGTGAGCTTTCCTGGTTGGGTGAGCTGTCCTGATTCCATTGGAGAGAATGACTAGAAGCTCCACATGTGGTGCCTTTCTTGAATTCTGTCCTATGCTCCTCTTCCCTTGACTGATTTTAATCTGTATGCTATTCCTGTAATAAACCATACCTGTGAATTTAATAGCTTTGGGTGAGGTCTGTGAGTCCTTTCAGAAAATATCAAACTTAAGAATGGTCTTGAGGACCCTCAAACTTGCAGTTGATATCAGTGATTGAGGTCTTGTGAATACTGTGCTCCTCTGACTACCCAGTAGGCTACTCTCACTGCCCAATAATGTTTATTGGTGTTTTCAAATATGCAAATATTCACTATAGGTATAGCACTGTGTAAATAATTTAACAGAGGAAATGAAAGAGAAAAGGATGTGAATCACTTTATTGCATTCTCCTACGTGAAATCCAGAATGTATATAAAATCTGAATTAGCAAGACCAGTATCAATTTCAGTGGCAAAACCAAACCAGGGCAAGCAGACAAACCATATATGTCGTTAAAAGAGGAAATAAGCTTATATGAAGCAATATGTACCCTAATGCCTAATTTGCAGATGATTTGGAGCACACTCTTAACAACTGGACCAATATAAAAAAACAAACTATTGCTATGTTTATATTCTATATTATTATGTGTGAACTATTTGTTACAAAATAAAGATCAAGACTATCAGATAAAGTAATTAGTGTTTTGTAACACTAAAACTATTTTAAAAATGAAAACTTTTAAATATTAAACATTTGTGGGTTTATCTTTCAGTTTTAAATGATTTTCATGTGAGATTTGTTTTTAATGTTATATTCCTTTAATATTGTCTAAAATTTCTTTACCAGGTAAAGTTCAATTTCACTTAATACTGAAATATTTATTTGTCATTAAATATTCGTTTATAATAAACCTACATTTATTGCTGTATCCTTTTTTTTGCACAGAAAACCTGCAACACATACACCCACGCACACACAGTCACTGTTTATTATTATGACTGCTCATTATTCTTTAAAAACACATAAATAAAGACCATATCTTCAAATATAGAGTCCACTCTGCTCCCTATGGGAAAATATGTTTAATCAGAATGGGAAGGTTCTGCCATGATTCCTACTCTCAATAGAATCCAACTCTTACCGGAACCATGTACTGTCTTCTCTTTCTCTGAATCTCTTTAGGCTAGTACCTAATCTCATAGCTGCAATTACATTTTACCATCAGTCATCATTAGATGGCTGGCCAGAATTAAGGAGCCACTGAACAACAGAATTAAAAGATGAATCACTCTCCCACACTCCCAGATTTGTTTGGTGGATTCTTAAGGAGTTGGGGGATAAAATATTAACAAAAATTAGCTTATGTAAAATCTTTAAAAAATCAATTTTAGAAAGATTTATATTCAAGGCATTTTATTTGTACATAACTTATTTTTTAATCTTTTCATGATGTCTTTGTTCAACACATTTCTATCTATAAAATGGAGTTATTTGACTGATTTTGAAAGCGGAAAATTGAGGCAACTTCATTGTAATCACATGGATGTTCACTGACCATATCAGAGTAAGTTCTCAAATGATCTAACTCTTGACCTAGATCCTTCTTTCACTACAAATTGCCTTATTTTCTTCTTTATTTTCTTAAGACAAGAAGACATAGTGATCAAACTATGACAAGGACACAGCTGTTCTTACATACCCAAAGGATAACTGTTCATTGGTGGAGAGCTATTGATAGTGTTGATTCTTTTTTTTATTTTCCTGTTGGCACCCAGCATTTTAATCTGGCAATAACAGGACTGGCTTGTAAATCAGACCTCTAAAGAGAAACTGCCAAATTGAGAAACAGTCATTTTACCAGAATTACTGAAGTCAGAAGTCATGGATACTAAAAGAAATTTGATTAAAAGTATCTAACTTTTCAAAGACTCAGCGCCTTTGTCTAACATAAATGAAACTGAAGATATACGAAGCAGCCGCTGCATTGCCTTTCATTCCTTTTTTTTTTATTTTCTGCTTCGCTTGGATGTGAAGATATCCTGTGTGACTGAGCTTTCTGTACTGAAGAGTCAGCACTGCCTTTGCCGTTGAAAGAGCTATATTGAGAACTTTATTATGCTCAACTGAAAAGCAAAATCAGTGATTATGAACAACTTACAGGACAGCTGAAAGTAGTTAAATCATTTACTTGTAATATTCCCAAGATCTTAAAATGCTACAATATATAAAGCATATTCAGTCACTGCAGCACTTTTACACTTAGATGAACCCTCTTGAATCTATGGGAGCTTCTCATTTAATCCCTTTCTCTCTATTCCGTGGTAAGACAAAAGTATTCCCAAGTTGACAGTTTCCCATTTTTTTTTGCTTTGAACTAGATGCTTAAATACATAGACTGTTTTTAGTCCAGTAAAAATGCAACATTTTATCTGGAAAATCTACAAAAGGTCTTCACATGGGCCTTTGTTTATTTAGAATCTTAAAGCCTCACTCTCAAGGTCTTCAGCTACTGTTCAGATCATGCCTGCTTCACTTATTAGCTGTATGATTAGGAAATTCACTTGTCCTTAACTAGGATTCAATTTCTACTTCTGGAAAATGGGGTCATAATAGTGATTTCTACCTTACCTACCAATTAGCATTGTTCTGGAGGTCAAAGGAGAGATCAGAAGAGAAACCAGTTTGTGGGATGGATTAAGGATCTGGAGTCAGTGACATGAGTTTGAATCTTGGATTTGCCACCAATAGCTGAATACTCTTGGCAAGAGTTTCTAATTTCTTTTAAACCAGTTTCTTTTTCTTTTAAGAATAATAATTAAAAGTTTATCTTATAAAGCTGTATGGATATTTAAATAGATTAAAACCTGCAGTGTTCTCTCATCTGTTTTAGTATTAAAGATCAAATCAATAAAAGAAGGACTTTTATTTGATCCTTGTCCTGGCTTTCACTACATACTTCAAGAGAAATGACAGCCATCCCAAATCTTTTGACTTGAACTCATCCTCAGTATACATTTTTTTAAAACTTTATTAGAGACATTATGGGCTTATAGAGCAGTCATACATAAAATACAGTATTCCCATATACTAACCTGTTGCTAACACCTTGCATTGGGGTGGAACATTTGCTATAATTTACAATAGCACATTTTTGTAAATGTACTATTAACTATAGTCCATGGTATAACTTAGGGTTGACTGTTTCTGTAGTTTAGCTCCATGGAAGTATTTTATGATTTTTATTCTGTTACCATACATACAATCTAACATTTCCCCTTTTATTCTCATCCAGATATATATTTCGTTGTTTTTACCTACGTACACAGTGCTGTGGTACCATCACACCAACCATTATCAAAATGATTCCATCATTACAAATAGGAGCCCTGTACATTTTAAGACTTAACTTTACATTCCCTGTCCCCACCTTAACTCCTGGTAAACTATATTCTAGATTCTGACACTCTGAGTTTGTTTATTCTAATTGTTTCAAATCAGTGATATCATACAATATTTGTCTTTATGAGTCTGACTTATTTCACCCAACTATCTTCAAGGCTCATATATGTTGTCACATGTATCAGGACTTCACTCCTTTTTATGGCTGAGTGATATTCTATTGTATGTATGTACTATATTTTGTTTATCCATTCATCCGTTGATGGACAGTTAGGTTGCTTCCATCTTTTGGCAATTGCGAATGGTGCTGCTATGAACATAAGTGTGCAAATATCTGCTTGAGTCACTGCTTTCAATTCTTTTGGGTATATACCTTGTAGTGGGATTGCTGAGTCATATGGCAGCTCTATAATTAAATTTCTGAGGAACCGCCAAACTGTCTTCACCAACAGCTGCAAAATTTTACATTGCCACGAACAATGAGTGCTCCTATTACTCTGCATCCTCTCGAATACTTCTAATTTTCCATTTTTGTAATAGCAACCATTCTAATGGATTCAAAATAGTATGTCTTTGTGGTTTTGATTGTCATTTCCCTGAAGGCTAATGATGTTGGGCATCTTTTCATGTGCTTCCTGGAGCCATTTGTATATCTTCTTTGGAGAGATATCTATTAAAGTCTTTAGCCCATTTTCAATTGGGTTGTTTCTTTTTTATTGTTGGGTTAAAGGCCTTTATAACATATAATGTGGGTATGAAAACTTTATCAGATATGGGTTTTCCATATATTTCCCCCCACTGTGCAAATTGTCATTTTACTTTCATGATAAAGTTCTCTGAGGTGCAAACATTTTTAATTTTGATGAGGTCCTATTTACCTATTGTTTTCTTTTGTTGCTTGTCTAAGCAATGAATGCCTAAAACAAAGTCCGGAAGACACTTCACTATGTTTTCTTCTAGGAGTTTGATATTTATGGATCTTATATTTAGGTCTTTGATCAATGTTGCATTGATGTTTGTGTAAGGTGTGAGGTAGCAGTCCTCTTTTTTTTGCAAATGAAGATCCTGTTTATGCAGCACCGTTCACTGAAGATATTATTCTTTCCCCATTGAGTGGTCTTTGTATCTTTGGCCCTTGTCAAAAATCATTTGGCTGCAAATGTGAGGGTTGATTTCTGAGGTCTCAATTTAATTGCATTGGTCTATGTGACTGTTTTTCTGCCAGTATCATGTTGTTTTGATTACTGTGACTTTGTAATAAGTTTTAAGATTATAAAGTATGAGTCCTCCAACTTCATTTTTCTTTTTCAAGATAGCTTTAGCTACTTGGGTTCCCTTAGCCTTCCATAAATGATGATTGGCTTTCCCACCTCTGCAAAGAAGGTTGTTGGGATTTTGATTGGGATTGCGTTGAATCTATTAATTGCTTTGGGTAGTGTTTTGGTCAGCCACAGGAGTGCCTTTTGAAATATACCAAAGATTGGTCGGTCTTTATAAAGGGTATTTATTTGGGGTAGAAGCTTACAGTTACCAGGCCACAAAGCATAAATTTCTTCCCATACCCAAGTCCAGGTGTTGGAGGAAGATGGCTGCCGACGTCTCCAGGGTTCAGGCTTCCAGGTTCCTCTGTTCCCGGGGCTGCGTTTCTCTCCGGGCTTAGCTTCTGTTTCCTTCACGAGTTCAGCTGAAGACTATGAGACTCTCTGCGTTGCGTCTCTCCACAAGGCCAGCTATAGCCTATCCGGTGATCGGCTCACTCCAACATCACAACTGCTTTTCAAATCTCCTTCTCCAAATCTCCTCTCTGCTTCTCTCCAATCTCTGCTTCTACTTGAGACCACCCCCACCGAGGGGTGGGGCTCAACGTCTCACTGACGTGGTAATTAACGCCCTACTC
>PVKH010009180.1:0-18993 GCA_004027955.1 Chaetophractus vellerosus
GGAACAGAGGAACCCGGAAGCCTGAACCCTGGAGACGTCGGCAGCCATCTTATTCCAACACGTGGACTTGGGTGAGGGAAGAACTTTATGCTTTGTGGCCTGGTAACTGTAAGCTTCTACCCCAAATAAATACCCTTTATGAGGACTGACCAATATTTGATATATTTCAAAAGGCACACCTTTGGCTGACCAAAACAGGTGCTGATATACATTTTAACTCAAATAGACCCAAGGCATGTCACTCCATTAATGCTGACTGGAAGGAAGGCTTTGTACATAGTATAGTATCAGTTCTGAACTGAAAAGTTGGGAATGAAACTTAATTTTTTTCTTTTTATGTATAAATCAGAAAAACCTACAGTCAGTGTGCTGAGTACTTGCAGACCTCAGCAGATCAACTGAGCTGATAAAATTAATTCAGATTTAAGGAATGATCTGATTCTTGGTCTAGGTAGATTTATAATCTACATACAATATTAATAAAATAACATAGCTTTTACAGTTTCATGTGTGTGCATAGACTACTTCCACACAAACATATACACATCCATTAGTTACCAAACTTTGTAAGCTGGCATGGAAACATTACAATAATGTTCTGTTGCACCAATTTTTTAATATTTTACAATGTAGTACATGTATGTTTCTGAAGCAAACCAAAGGTAAATTTCTCATTGTTCTTGTTTCTGCTATAGCAGCACTTTAGGGAGGGTATGTTTTATATTTGTAATAGAGGAAAAGTAAACCAGAGTGCAAATCCTTTTTTTTTTTTAAATCTAAAACCATATCAAGTTTTTGGTTCAAATTGTGTAGCATAAGTTAAACCTATATTGCATTCTATTAACCAATATGAGTATATTTCTGTAAACATAGTTATGCTGAAATAAACTTTTAAAAGAAAAGAAAGAAGTCACGATGGTACAAAACAACAAAGATCCTTCTCAGGTGGGAAAACACTTCTCATGCCACACTCAAATATGGAGAGTACCTCCAGAGTGTGAATAGGTAACTATTTAAATAGTTTAGAGTAGCCCTGATATTATTCAACCTTCCTCATTGACCAACAATTCCACATTTAAGATTCATCTTCATGAATCACCTATAAAAAATTACTACATCTGTAAAAATTTACACTTTATTTAATTTATTACATCATTAGACGTGACCCAGGCCTCTTGGGAGAAATGGAAAATAGAAAGCAGGTAGAGGTCTGCCTGGGGTGGAAGAAAGGGAACATCTCCCTCTGTTTTGACCATCAAGGACAGGAGATACATTAGCTAAGAACAGGAAAGTCAGGGTTAGTTCTTCCAACTTCTTGTGCTTCAAATTCCTTCTGGCCTGACCCAGCTCCATTCTAAAATTCAATGCAAGTTCTACTGACTCCCAAGGTGAACTAATTTCCACATTTTAATTTCATCTCCTTATCCAGTAGTTTGACACCTCTTCCCCTTTTAGGTCCTTGACCCAATGTGGTCTTTAACATTCATGTCACTGTCTTCCCCTTTACTTTTTATTGGCTCTATCAAGCTGCCAAGGGGCAGAGAGCAGGTTTATTTTTATGGCCCCTCAACTGCAAGTGTCTCAAAATTCACCATCAGCACAACCTGATCTCTACTAGATCTATTTTGTAAGGGCTGGCTAAGGGGGTAATCTTACGACAACATGATATTGAAATCATCTCAAAATTATTCTTTTCATATGTGATATATAGTAGTATATGCTTCAGAAAATCAGCATCACTTTGCACTTTACTTATGTGACTTCTGTTTCTAAGAATGAGTGGTTGATTTTCTTATATGTCATTTTTTATTAATTCTACACAAGAAATGTTCAAATTAGTCATACATTCTAAAGAATTTCTATATTTAACAAATAAGTAATACCTTAAGATCTGTAATCCCCATAATAACAACCTACTGTGTAATTTATAACTCTAATTTCTAGTATTATCCTTCTTGAAGTTTATGAAAATAATCATTGCATAAGAGTTACAAGCTACTAGATAGAATAGTAACTAAGTGTGAGAAAATATATAAAATCATTCATTTTAGTTTTTTAATAGTGAAATACTATGTATAACTTGCAATGACTCTTAAACTGGGACTGAGGAATAATAAATATCAACCATTCTTATTAAAATAGTTTCCTTTTAATCATGTGTGTTTTTGTAAATAAAAATTGCAATCAAGAAAATTAATAAAAGATGCATTCATGTTTGAAGAAAAAGCTATAGAGGTTGACCACATTTTAAAAATTGAAACAAAAGAACCAACACTTACTAGAGAAAAGAATTGTGACAAATTATAAAATCCTTATACATATTCTCTATACAATATAGCAGAATAATGAAGTAATGTCAAATTCATTGCTTTTGATCCAAGAATAAACTCTTTTTAAGTAAATAAATACCAATGTTCTACAGAGATCTATTACTTTAATTTTAATTAAAAAAACAAATGAGTAGCACAAAGCAAAGAATCATCATTAATCTTTTAATCAAAAGGATTTACAATGAGATTATAATTAATTACATGCCAAATATATATCTTATTGAATAGGGTGGTAACCTTAGTTACTTTGTTTAATCATTAAAACAATTCAATTCCCAAATAAGAATTTGGATAAATTCCAAACATATCCAATTAAGATTATCAATTCACTGAGAACAGCAACAACAAACCTCAAAAACAAACTCCTTAAAAACTTTCCTTTTTGATTAATGTGTCTGGAGCAATTTTTTATTAGTACTTGGATCCTTGAGGAAAATAGTCTGACAGAAGGATCTTGTTGTCCCCATAATGCCTGCGGGTAAGCATTCCTATCAATAATCATGTTATTTTTTCTATTACTGAACACAGCAATTGTCACCTATTAGATCCAATTGTACCAGGCCAAACTCAAAGAATGATTCTTGTTATCTTGAACAAATCCTGGAAATCTGCAAATTAATGGATTTTTCTCCTAGGATATGGAAAAAAGCATTTATAATTTTGATGTATTCCAACACACACGATTGCATGCTTCTAACTCAGATAATTTTTATTTGTCAAGTTGCACAAGAGTGGCATAAGGGTGTTCTAAACAGTAGTTGTATTGCCAACACATTATAATTCACATTTCTGGATAACTCCAGGACAGTTACGTGAAGATGACTCAGAAACTGAAAATAAGAATGAATCACGCCTGGAATCTCATAAATGAGAATGTGTTTTGCTAATGCAAAGCAGCTTACCACCGAGTGTCCTCAAACTGTGAGAACATTTTTTTCCTACATGTATCTATTTTTTTTCCACATGACAAATAATCCCTTAGTTTTCTAATTGGTAGAAAATGCTGAGCTAATCATGAAAGTTTCCAAAAAGCCCATTTCAATAAACTCCGGAAGGAAACAAAAGTAAGCCTTCTGTAAAGAAAAGTTTAAGGAAGTCAGGCATTTTTTAAGCTCTTGTACTTGCTGATATATGTCTTTATCACTGTATCTGCTTTTTGTAAACCGTAATTAACAACCTCAACTACTTGCTAAGTGAGTATTTCTTGAGTTCTCTGTACAGAGAACTCCCACAATGCTTCTGCCCAGAATTCTACTGAAAGCTCTTTGATCTTAGCTTCAGCCTTCGTATTCAGATGTTCATAGAGCCAAAGGACTATTTCTGGCATTCCTGAAGTTGTGCATAATCAATGACAAGTGTTTGATAAGTTATCAACACCTCTAATCAATATAGCAACACCGGTGACATAAATAAGACATGTCATTCAGATTTATTGTTATGCTCTGAAAATTTACACTCAAATATAGATAAAAGTATTCCAGATACAACCTGAACATAAAAATATAATGTGCTTTATGTGTTTAAATTTTACCAGTCAACTGAAGTACAATACATTTATTATTGTCAGAATTAATCACAGAAATAATTATTAGTGATAATAAAGTTGAAAAATAGGTCTTAAAAAGTTAAGAAATTTCCAATGGTTAAATAGAAAACAGATTGGCAGTTAAATTAATATTGAGAGAGTACACACCCAGGACAACTAACAAAAGGATGATGATGGACAACACCAATCCCAAAAAACAGAGAGTATCTACAACTGCAAGTAAGACAGTTCCATCCATCTGCCCCATGGGGATCTAGACCCCGCTCAATTGTAAGCAGAGTGGGCATCACCATCCTAAAATCCTCAAGATTGAGGAATGAACAAACATAAAGAGGGAATGCAACTATGGACTAAAGTAGACATTCTTATTCTAACAATGGAAGAACTTATATCATTGAAATATACAGTGGTCATCAGAAGTTCTGAGGGGAGGGAAAGGGAAGAATAGGTGTAACATCGGGCATTTGGGGGAACATCAGAATTGTTCTACATGACGTTGCAATGATGTATACAATCCATTATACATTTTGTCAAAACCTATAAAGTTGTACAGTGTAAAGGGTAAACCATAGTGTAAACTGTAGACCATGATTAGTAGAAATGCTTCAATATGTGTTCATCAATTGTAACAAATGTACCACGCTAATGAAAGGTGTTGTTAATGGAAGAAGGTGGTGGAGGGGAGGGGTGAAGTATATGGGCATCCCCTCTATTTTCAGTGTAACATTTCTGTAATCTAAAACTTCTTTTAAAATAAAGAAAAATAAGGAAGGGTACATTAACTATATATCTTTAGAGAAAAGACAAATATTCTTTGAGAGCCAAGATATACTTATAAAAGTATAAATAATACTACAAACTTTATTAATAGAGATTGGAATAAAGCTGTATCAATCTGTGTTTGATCAGAAAAACAGAGTCACGATAAGAATTATGAAAATAAGCAATGTAATATAGGAGTTAGGGCTTACATAATTTTGGTGGGTGCTGGGGAGTGAGTTTCTGGAAGGATGAAGCCAAGATATTAAGAAACATTTCCTAATGACTTGAACCTGAAGCACTGGAGCAGGGGGAAGCTACAGTTTGCAGAGAACTTTCAGAAACCTCTAACATCATGCCTATTAAGTGAAAGCTCATGGAACCATCTGCAAAGCCACCATATCTGTCTGATCACTTGAACTTCCATCTTCCAAATCTCATGCAGCTTATTCTCAACAGGAAACTAAACAGAACCAAATATCAAAAGGGATTCTGAAAAGCATGATTCTCAGCCCAGGAAGGTAGATTCGTGATACCAAGTTGATAACAGACAACACAGAACTTTCATAACTTCAATTGTTGTAGAATTGTTGTGGAATTGCTTACTGTACCAGCAGTGACCACATGAAGGAGATTTTCTTTAAGAATTATATTTAGTTATACATTGTCTAATTCCACCAAGGCCTTAAAACTTGCAGGAAAAATATACCCTTGAAGAATTGTCATAGTTTATGAGGGTAAATTAAAATCAGAATGTCAATTTTTCCATATTAACATTACAGGAGAAAAATATCCAAAATTATATATAATAACTTCCAAAATAAGTTGTCTTCAGGGTAAATATATTAAAGAATATAATAATAAGCGAAAGAAAATGTTAAACTGTTAAATTTGAATCAATAGGTTAAAATTTAAACAAAAACTAGTTTAAATGATTGCTATATTTTAACAACTATTTTCAATTATTAAAGATGGAGAGTTCTTTAGGATTTGCCTTAAGTTAATTTGACAAAACATGAAACTGAAAGCCATTTTCCTGAATTATATTCTGCTGGATAAAAAGGGATTAATGATGTTACCAAATATGACAATGGAAAGTGAGTATACATTTAGTACCTCAGACATGAAGCATGGTGACAGAATGAGCCACCCAGCAGCTAAGAAATTGGAAAATTAATATTCAAGGTCCATAATGTAAAAATTATAAAATTTGATGCCCCCAAATTTTAGTACAAAATTAGAATAATAAACAGTTTTAAAATAAAATTGCAGATGTAGTCTTGTATTTCACAAGTTTATTCTCTTTTGATGGTATTTGGCTTTGGCCCTGGCTTTGAGAAAATAGTGATCGTATCACTCCAACATTTAGTGTTTAGCAAAAAAATCACACTTTAGGGTACATCTCTAAAACCACATGAACACCATTCAACCAGATATTTTTGTGTTTTATTTGGCTATAAATGTCCTTTCTTTCTTTTTAAAATGTACAAATTCTTCAGGGCCACCACCTTTGTGACACCTTCTCCTGTGATCATATAGCCAAAAGCTCTTAACTTCAAATTCTATCTTTTGTTATAATCATTTACCTATGTGTTCTGAAGGTGCTTCAATGGCACGAACATCTGTTTTCATCTTTTTCGTCTCCAACAGGGGTCATGAACTGGCAAACTGCATGGCAGGTTCAGCCTACAAATACATTTGGTTTGGCTGACATAATATGCATGTATGTGTGTGTGCATATTTCCCACGTAGTTTTTCTCCATGTATTCACAGATATGTGTAACCATTACTACAATCTAATTTTAAACAATTTCATAATATCAAGAAATCTCATACCCATTAATAATCACTTCCCACACATCCTTCCCACAGTCCTAAAAATGATTAATCTACTTCTGTTTCTATACTTTTGACTATTCTGGCCATTTCATACAATGGAATTTACCATATGGGTTCATTTGTTACGGGCTTTAATGTAATGTTTTCAAGCCTCATCCATGTAATAACATGAATCAGTGCTTCATTCCTTTATACTGCAAAATGGTGTTCCATTTAGGAATAGACCAGATTTTATTTTCCATTCACCAGTTGATGGACATTTGGATTGTATCTACCTCTTGGCCATTATCAATAATGCTGCTATCAAAATTTGTATGAGAGCATATGTTTTCATTTCTTTGGGTTTTTTTTCCTGCAATAACATTTTAATCATTACTTTACATTATTTTTTTTAATGCTTCAATTTTTTTTTTCATTTCTTTGGCGCTATACCTAGAAATGGAACAGCAGGGTCATATAATAACTCTATTTACTCATTTTAGAAACTGCCAGATTTTTTTTCTAAAGTGGCAGCACCATTTTACATTCTCCCTAGCAATGTGTGAGTGTTCTAGTTTCTCCATATCATGGCCAACACTTGCTACTGTCTGACTTTTTAATTATAGCTAGTCTAGTGTGTATGAAGTGGTATCTCATTGTGATTTTGATTTGTATTTCCCTAATGACTAAAAATGTTGAGCATCTTTTCATATGCCTATTTAGTATTTATATATCTCCATTAGAGAAATTTCTATTCAGATCCTTTGTCCAATTTTTAAGTGGGTTGTTTGTCTTTTTAACATTGAGCTGAGGGAAGCAGATGTGGCTCAAGTGATTGGGCTCCCATCTACCATATAGGAGGTCCAGGGTCGATTCCCAGGGTCTCCTGGTGAAAGGCAAGCTGGCCCACATGGTAAGCTGACCTGAGCAGAGAGCTGGCCCACACAGAGTGCTGGCCCATGCAGGAGTGCTGGCCCACACTTGAGTGCTGCTCCCCACAAGAGTGCTGGGCCCCGCAGAGAGCTGGCACAGCAAGATGGTGCAACAAAAAGAGACACAGAAAAGAGACAGTAAGAGACACAGCAAACCAGGGAGCTGAGGTGGCATAAGAGATTAAGCGCTTCTCTCCATTCCGGAAGGTCCCAGGATCAGTTCCTGGTGCCTCCTAAAGTGAAAGACAAGCAGACACAGAAGAACACAGAGAGAGCAGACAGCGAGCACAAAACAACAAGTGGGGAGGGGAGGAAATAAATAAATACATCTTTTTAAAAATTTAAGAATATTGAGTCGTAAGAGTTGTTTACATATTCTGTAAATACATCCTTTATCATATGTATGACTTTCAAGTATTTTCTCCCATTCTATGAGAGTATTATTTGAAGCACAAAAGTTTTGTTTTTGTTGTTGTTGTTGTTACATATCCCCCCCTTTCTGCTTGCTCATGCTGTGTTCATATTTGTGTTCTTCTGCATCTGCTTTGTCTCCCCCTGCTGCGGTGACGCGCTGAGGCAGCTCACCACACAGGTGGCTTGACCCGCTTGTGGGCGGTTCTGCTCTGCTTGTGGGCGGCTCTGCTCCGTTCGCGGACGGCTCTGCTCCATTCGCGGGCAACTTGCCCTGCCCATGGCAGCTTTGCCCTGCCTGTGGCGGTTTTTTGCCCTGCTCACGGTGGCTCTGCCCCACCCACGATGGCTTGCCCTCTCAAGGCAGTCTGCCTGTTCGGAGAGGTCCCCAGGAACCGAACCCAGGACCTCCCATGTGGTGAACCGGCACCCTATCCACTGGGCTACAGCCAGCCCCCGAAGCACAAAAGTTTTAATTTTGATTAAGTTCAACTTATCTATTTTTTCTTTTGTCAATTCTGCTTTTGGTGTCATATCTAATTAACTATTATCTAATCCATATGTTTTATTCTAAGAATTTCAAGCCTATGACTCTTTCATTTAGCTCTATTATCCATTTTGAGTTCAGTTTTGTGTATGAAATGAGATACAGATCTCACTTCATTCTTTTGCATGTATATACACTTATCCCAACACTATTTTTTGAAAGACTATTCTTTCTTTCATTGAATTTTCTTGGCATCCTTGTCAAAAATCAATTAACCATAAATTTGAGGGTATACTTCTAGACTCCAAATTTTATATCACTAATCTATATGGCTAGCTTTATGCCTGTATCACACTGTCTTATAGTAAGTTTTGAAATCTGAAGTGTGAGTCCTCCAACTTTGTTATTTTTTGAGACTGTTTGGACTATTCTGGGTCACTTGCATTACCATAGGAATTTTAAGATCAGCTTGTCTTCAAATAAGCCAGATGAAATTTTTAGACCAATTTGGGGAGGATTGCCATTGTAACAAAATTAAGTCTTACTATTCATAAATATGTGATATCTTTCTATTTGTTTAGATCTTCTAAATTTCTTTCAATAATGATTTGTAATTCTCAGTGTACAAGTCTTTGCTTTTTTTGTTAAAATTATTCCTAAGTATTTTATTCTTTTAATGCTATTATAAATGGAATTGTTTTCTTAATTTCTTTTATGGATTATTCATGATAATGGTATGACAATATAATTGATTTTTGTATATTGGTCTTGAATCCAACAACCTTTTTGAACTCACTTATTAGGTGTTTTTAGTAGAGTCCTTAAAGTTTTCTACATACAAGATTATGTCCTCTGCGGTTAGAGATAGTTTTACATCTTCCTTTTCCAATTAGTATGCCTTATTTCTATTTATTGATTTGCTTATTTATTTATTTATTTTTGCCTAATTGCCCTTACTAGAACCTCCAGTACAATATTGAATTGAATGACATAGTCTTAAAACCAAGATTTTGCACACACACAAACACTCAAATAAATAAATCTGAAATTTTGTATTCATTTAAAAAAAAACCATAAGGCCTGGAAATATTGGGCCTAATGGGACCTGAGTGAGTAGTGACTTCCCATTTAGGTAGGACATGTGTTTTCCACTTAACCAAGTTCCCACCATTCTCTGTTGCATTACGCTTGGCTGGCTTCCCTAATCTGTTCACTGCCTGATCTTGAAGGCATTTGAATTTATAAACCCTGCCCTACGGAGATTAACATGGTATCCTATTCATAAATATTTAAGTTATTAACTGATTCATAGGAATATTGTCATGAATGAATGAACAAATGAATTTATACATTTGAGTTTAAACAGTTCTACTTCTCCCACTACAGCCTCAATCACCTAGATCCAATTGTAATTCCTCATTTCTCATTCTACCATAAGTCTTTTATTAGATGCATAAATTAGGGTCAGTACATTATGACAGCTTTCATTAGTATCTTCTCGTTGTTTAAATTATCAACAAACTTAATATCTGAGTAAAATCTTGTTAGTGAGACTACAAATGAATACTGTTTACTTAAATAAGCTATTATGATAATCATGTTCACTTTACTGACCAGTTACCCAAACATGTGTTTTAAATTATTGTTTTATTCCTCAGGGATAAGACGAATTGTTCACCATAGATCAGATATTTAAAACAAATTTGTTTTACCTGAGTCATGTCTTTATGGAGACTTTCCCAGAGTTGAATTTGCAAGAATCCATGACTGGCACTTATCATAGTTATTAAGCATAATGAAATCCAAACCAATATAACTTCATTTATTGTATCAATCTCAAGGGTTCTATTTCATAGTGTGAAGTTCTGGGTTGTGAAAACTGCTTTTACCTGAGACCCAGGTACTATCTGTTAGAGATCCCAGTTGAGGGAAGGCTGTTCATCCTATGTCAATTGGTCAATTTCTGCTTCATTTCAAATAAAATCCTTTCAAAACTATTTACTCTAAATATTTACATATTTCACTTTCAAGAAAAGAAAATGGACAATTAAATAAATTTAATAAAAGTCATTCTAAGAAATGGAAACCCAAAGACCTGAGCCAGGCCAATATTAGAAACAATTTAAAGCAGGGTTTCTCAACAGTGGAACTATTGACATTTTGTTCCAGATCATTCTTTTTTATGGGGGGCTGTTCCGTTCATTGTAGGGTGCTTAGCAGGAACACTGACCTCTACTCACTAGATGCCAGTTGTAACAACCAGAAACGTCTTCCAACATTGCCAATGGTCCCAAGGGAGAGCAAAATCATTCCCAGTTGAGAACCACTTGCCTAAATAAAGAATAAAAAGATAATCTCAGGCTATAATTCAAATCATATTCGTGAACAATGTCCCAATTTCAAGGCCTATCCTGAAATAAATCCTACAGCAGAGACTCCTCAATAAAGGATGAGGCCTCTTGTCTAAACTGGGTGGTTGATCAAAGGCCCAATTTCATCTTCCACTAACTCCAGTGATTTGAACAGACTGTAGAAAGATGACTCAGTTCCAGATTCTCATCTCCAAGGGACTCAATAGACCTCAAGAAAAGTTAGAGAATATTAACTAAGATAAGTGCACTCATCTCTTCTAAGTAAATCTATTCCCCATGTTCTTACACCTTGTGTTAATGTGCATTCTGATTTCAAGAAAATATATATTTATTATATGACCTAACATTGTGTACTACATTATAAATCTTTTCATTCAACCCACAGATATATTTAATTGTTGTTTTTAAAGTTGCCCTGCAATATGCAATGTTCTAAAACACACAAATACAAACAGAAAAAAAATGTGAGATGTCACTACCTTCAAGGAGCTAATAATCAATTGATGGAATATACTGCTCTGGTTTTCTTTCAGCATCACTCTAGCTAACCTCCAACCTCTCATGCCCTTTTTTGATATTCCCTGGCTTCCTACAGGGGAACATGTATACTCCAATGGCAGTTGTTCATCTATTCTAAAAGGTGGAGTCAGTTCTTCCTGCTTGAATTGACCCCACAAGTCCCTTACTCTCAATGAGTTTTCATTCTAATGCCCTTATTCTACTTCTTCTCACCACCATGGAGTGATCCCCTCACTTTCTACCAAACTCTTGGTTTATCTTCTCATGTAACAGTGAGCATAGGGAGCATTCAAAACAATGTCAAAAAGGAAATATTTATTATAGCCAAATCCATGCCATTGAATTAGAAGTTCATGTTTTGAACAGTAAAATGGTGGTGACTACTTGGAGCACTGTGTTGAAAAGGATTCTTTGGTAGGAAAAAAAATATGTGGGTTAGGCTATTGTCATGTACAGGATGCACTGGAAGTTCAGAAGAGGAAGTCCTTATCTCTGCAGGATACGTGAGAGAAGGTCTTCTAAAAACAAGACATTTGAAAAAGCAGCAGCTCTCTAAGTGTGACTTGAGAACACTCCAGGCAGAAGGAAATGCAAAAAATGTTGTGGTGGCAAATTTGAGCAAGAATTCAAGATGTGTGTTGGGTTTGGGGGCAGGCTGAGAGTACTGTGGAAAATGGGGCTGGAAAGCTAAAAATTAATAGGGAAAATATCCAGCTGTTTTATTTATCACTCTGGCAGCTGTATGAGAGATGGACTGGACAGAAACTTTTTTTTTTTGCAATGATCATATTATTCACCTTCTTAAACAGAGTCCACCTAAGAGGATCTTGAATGGGGCTTAGAAATTGAAGGTCAGAATTTCAACAGCAACTAAATTGACATAATTTCTTATTTACATGTATAATAAATAACAACACAAAACCTAGTCTAATGGCAAAAGCTGAGTGTGAGGATGATGCTAATCTGGAAGATGATGATGATGATAACAGAGAGCATTTACTTGAACTCTTACTATGTGCCAGACAGTAATTCTAAGCACTTTGTTCTCAGCATTATGAACTAATCTCACCTTCATGTGGGCAAAATATAGAAAGGCTGCAAATCTCATCCATCCTTGAATGCATTCAAGGATGTTCCTTTGCATTATGAATTTCCATTCTTCCTGTCAAGTAGAGGATTTAACTGGCTTTGGTCAAAGGGACATTAACAAACGTGATGCAAGCAGAGACTTGAAAATGGACTTGCTCTCTTTTACTGCCCTGAGACCATCAGGTGAAGAAATACGGGCTAAACTGTTCAATGATGGGAGAAGTATATCCATCAGCATGGATGATATCTGCCCATCTGACAGACATGAAAGCAAGGCCTCCCCAGACCAGCCAGCCTGCCAACCGCCAGACAGGTAAACAAAACAGTCCTAAACCATCTATCTCCAGCCAAACCACTCCAGAGAGGGAGGACCTCCCAACCAATCATAAGACTATGAGAAATAATAAATGATTATTGTATTAAGCCACTACATTTTGGGCAGTTTGTTACACAGCAGAAGCTTACTGATAAATCCCGCTACAATCTTAGGAAGTAAATATTAATATTATTGATATATTAAGGAAAAGTTGAGTCATATAAAGTTAAAGTAACTTTCCCACAGTTATACAGCCAACAAGTGATGGAGACCAGGATCTGATCCCAGGTTCTAGTATTGATGCATCTTTTTGATGCTTGTTCTGCTAGAAGAACGGTTGTAGTGTTTTCTCAATTAAAGAACCTGAGATTTTCTATTTCATTAAAAGAAAATGAGAATTGGAAGGACATAACAGAACTAGAAATTTTGAGAAAAAGAATAGTTCACCAGGTTTTTCAGCAAGGAATAGATAAGTTAAAGAGAAGAATGACAATCATATTGCAGTGATTGTCAAAAACGATAATCAGCAGTCTATTAGTCAGGCTTGATAGTATGCAGGGATTTCTAAAGGTGGTCTACCTGCCAGTCCATGGAATTATTAATATGTATGATGTCACAATCTGGCACGAATGTATTTACTAATGTTATCAAAATGCCTCATGATCCTTTGTATTCACTCTTTCTTCTTATTTGGAGGTGGCAAGTGAGAAGGATCTATTACCATGCCATAGTTCCTAGGCCCAAAAGATCCACAGCAACCAACATACAGCAAAGGTTCTCCAAAAGTCCCAACTTGCTGGAACAGGAAACAAGAAGTTCTCTGATAATTAAAAAGATAACAGTAGAAATGATGTAAAGCATTGGCACCACCACAGAATACAGAGGTATATTGTAAAGGTAAAAAGGGGGAAATGTTTTATTTTTTGAGCTGTAATTCCATTGAGTGATTCTGGTGACTCCAGCTTCACACTTGTGGTTATAGTATTCCCAGAACCCCTCAATGGAGTGATTTCCTGAAATGCACAGCTGCCTCTTATTTATTTTATTAACTTCACATAAAAACCATGGGAACACAGTTTTTACGGTATTTGACTATGATTGGCCTTGTCTTTTCAAGTTTGGGATGGAAAGGCAAAAAAAAAACCATGAACTATAATAAGAATAGGACTAAAACCCTATATCTTGGTTCTTTCAAAGGAGTAATGAGTAGAAAGACTTTTTGCTTCGGGTTATAAATTAGCAATGAAATTTCCTCAGACTAATATATGATAATTGATTATATTTCAAAACAAATCAAAATCCAGATTTTGTACCATGAAGGGCAGTTGTACAATATGCAAACATCTAGTTGTACAATATGCTGTACAATATGCAAAAGACAGCAAAATTGTTGAACTTCTTGGTTATAATGTTTTTAAGGAGTAAGGTAATTTCATTTATTATAATATCTATTTGATCCATTCTTAATTTGTAAGTATTCATTTCTTTTTTTTCAAGTGTCTAATTACATCTAAAAGATCCTTTGAAATAAATCATCATTATTCAAAAACATCATTACAAAGACTGTTATCTTTAAAATATAAACTATTAGAGTCTGATCCCTGGCTCTAGAGCTAAAACAGGGCAGTAGAATGGGGAAATCAGTTCATTGAGGAGAAAATTTTCATTTAAAAATATGTAATTGTTCACTAAACTGACACTTCTTTTACAGTTTTCAAAAATTTGCATATATTAATAAAGTCTTATAGAAACTCTCTTAGATAAGTGCTTTCACTGTTCAGTACAATTATAAAATCTTAAGTGCAAATAAACCAAGATACAGTGTTAATGCCAAAGCATTTCCTTACTCAACTGAACAAGGGTAAGAACAGAAACTACTCAAAAGTCCAACATATGGAGCTTATAGTTCTCCAATTATGTCAACATTTATTAGTTAAATAGAAATCACAAATCTTCTTTAAGGAAATAAGCCCAGATGCCGGCAATTAATATTTCTCAGCCCCACAGAAGATAATTTCCAATGTCCTTACCTTCAAGGGCTAAAAACTCACAAATTATGTCATTAGAAACAGCAATGGCTAACCAGAGGTTTGTTGTAATGTATTTTCGTTAACTGAAGCTAATTGGAGCCAAATGAGTAAAACAATGTTGTAGGGCACGTAGAGAAATTCTGGGTCTTTAGGAACTGAAATAAATGAGAGTAATCAGCAGTGTATGTGGAATACGCTGCATTCAATTAATATAAATAAGACAGCAGTCAGCTGCGAAGTGCCACAGATCATGATGGGTTTTGGTGGGCAGCAGATGTCTTATTACTCCGCATAAATACAAACAACATGCCAGAACAAACCAGATCAAATAAGGGGGAAGCAGTAAACCAGGAGCTCAAATGTATCACAGGGGTCTTTGCAAATTTCTTTGGTGCAGTTTTGCAGAGCACGGTCTGGTCTAGATTGTCAATTTGTGTGTGTTGGAGGGGGAAACTCTGTGGGCTGCACAAAGATTCTTTATTCAAAGACTGAAAATATATCTCAAACAAGATAAAGCTACTACTCCATTTCATATATGGCAACAATTATCTTCATCTACATGTCCATAAAATAAGTATAAGAATTACTTGAACCCTACAGTTGATTTTTACAATAAATTTTGATCCAAAATATAGCAACTGCTGAGAAGAATCACTTTGGTATATTAAAATTTAGCTCTTAAGGGACAGAGTTTGCAGTTTGACTTCTGCTAGTATGTCTTCAGGAAGAGTTTCTTGTTATAATAGAAATTTTTTATTAGTTCCCCTCTTAAAATGAAATAACATTTAACTCATAATTTGAAGCAATTTTGAGCACAGCACAACATATAATAGTCATAAAAGTCATTATATAGAGTAAGAGTCTTTGGGCTTACCACCAACTCTGTGACATCTTGTGTTACCTGGATTCAGTGTCAGCCTCTCTGGGTTTCAGTTTTCTCTCCTTAAGATGAGGACTGGTTTGGATAACCTCTAAGGTTTTTCCAGCTCCCACAGTCTGTATAAACTTAGAAGCAGTCAAACAGTACAAAAACAAAACCACTAATAATTACAATTTTTATTGTAATCTTTATTGCTAAGAACATTTCTGAAGCTGCCAAAATTCTAATCATGAATCATTGCAGGAAGCCATGTAGGAGTCATAGAGTCAGACAAATTATATACTATTATGATAGAAAAAGTACAAAATAAGGCAAAAGAGAAATATATAAACCATCAATAATCTTAACTCCTAGTTATTAACATTCTTAAGATTTTTAGTGAGTAGAAAAGAAGGAAAAGAAGTAGAAGAGTGGTAGAAGAGATGGTGGAGAGAAGGGACAGACGATATGGGTGATTCAGCTAATAAATGATGTAGCCAGTAGAATGTGAAGATAGATGTGGTATAGGTAGACACAAATGATGTAAGATTCTTATTTTTTGAACTTGCTTTGACACTTAAAAATAAATATTTTCTTAGGTTATTAAATATTTCAAAAGCAATGTGATTAAAGACATATGTATTTCAGATATTTATATCCAAGTCCATAAAATAGAACATTTGAATTTTTAATGTTATAATAAATAGCTTGTAGCTAAATTTCTATATACACTCATAATTTTTACGGTTAATTTCCAAGACATAAGAAATTATATTGGAAAAGTATGAAAATTTTTAAAAGACTTTTGACAAGAATTGACAAGTCAAGCATTGATTTAAATACATAATTAAGGATCTGAAGCTATTTGTGCCTAGGGTAAAGAGAAGTGGGCAGTGAGGAAATCTAGGGTAGAGATAACGTGTCCTTTCTTAACCTTAAGGATTTTAAGGATTTTAAGATAAGAAGTCTACTTAAAAGTGTAGTATATTCAGAATTGATTTTGCTGGGGTACGAGTAATCAAGATGGCTTGGGAAGTGCCCTAATACAGGACAACAGCAGCTGTCCTCATTTAATTCATTAACTCATTTAATTAATCCCGTTCTGGATGGAAGCGAGACAAGACTAGTAGAACACAACAGAGACCAATCTCCAAAACTACTTTTAGAAGTTCTTCATTTCCTTCCAAAGAAGAAAACGACAGACAGAAGCAAGGACTCTGCAAAAATATAGATAAGTATTTCAGTAAATAACAAAAGGAAGTTATGCCCTTGATTATTAATTTTCAGGCTTCTCACCCCAATTACAAAATGAATAGTTTCTCAAATTTGGCTCTTGAAATTAGTGTTTCATCTTTGGAGATTCTATGGCTTTCAAAACAGTGCAGTTACTAATCCTTATTTTTCTGATTTTTAAAAATCAAATATCAGAGACATTTGATAATCAGAAGGTCATCAACATTCCCACTAGATATGCAGGGTCTCACCCTATTTTTCTTAGGCTAACAGCTATCCTTGACCACTGCAGGGGACAGGTGGTGAGAGTGAGGAATAGGAGGCAGCCCTGTTTTTCCTCCTACTCTTCTCCTGCTTCTCCAATCTTATCTGGCTTAAATCCACTTTCTTTTGAGGTGAACACCAAACAGTTACTCTCCCACATTACAAGAGTCTGAACCTTCATTGCCTGTGTGTAAGGAAGTGGTAGCCAGATTGCATAGGTAGCTCCATGAGAAGCATGTACATAAATATATTCACTAGAAGACATGTACAAGTTGGAGTTCAGGGATACCAGTTCTCCTAAAACCCAGAATAGAAGAAGCTCTTTAAAGGAGTGTGGAGTGAGACACTCTGTAAAGAGAAAAAATAAACCAGCCCATGGACAAAATCCTGGCATCAAAGACAGTGGGGCAAAAATCAGATACATTATCCCTGGCCAGGGGAGTGGAGGATAAGGAGGTGGAGTGGGTGAGGGTGGGATGGGGTGAATTATTGTATGATGTTTGTTTTTCCACAGAAAGGGTTGCAAACACTGGCTCCAACAGGGATGGACTGGAGATACCTAGAGTGCTGGAAATGTTTCTGGAGGAAACCTCTGGGGAGTCACAGAAAAGAAAGGTAACTACTGTAACCACATATTGAAAACAAGGAGAAAAGTGTCCATGCAAAGACAGAGTGATGAAAAGACCATACCTATAAGAGCCATGTGGCAGAAGATTTCTTCCCTGCAGGTGATCCTACTGTGAAAAGTTTCCTTCTTTTTTATCTTTATTAGAAAAGCTGTGGGTTTACAGAAAAATCAAGCATAAAATACAGGATTCCCATATACTACCCTATTATTAACACTATGCATTGGTGTGGAACATTTGTTACAATTGATGTTAGCACATTTTTATAATTGTACTATTAACTCTAGTCCATGGTTTAAGGGTTCACTGTTTATGTAGTACAGTTCCATGGAATTTAGTTTTTATTCTATTACTATATATACAATCTAACATTTCCCCCTTTTAATCACATTCAGATATATATTTCAGTGCTGTTAATTACATTCACAATGTTATGCTACCATCACTGTCATCCTTGTGTTCCAGATAAGAACCGCGTACCTTTTAAGCCTTAACTTTCCATTTCCTATCCCCACCACATCCCCTGGGAGCCTATATTCTGGAAATAAGCCAGACACAAAAATGTTAATCAAGAACGAAAATTGTTAAGTTCTTCTTCTGAGACACAGGCAGTGTGAGACAATACCCTTTAGAGTACTGTACTCCTTTTTATTTTCTTGTATGTGTATATTATTAGTTATAAATACAGATTTACATCTAGGCATTATACCCTGCTGTGTGCTAGTGGAAAAGGTGGAAATCTGCAGAAATGTCTGCTTTCTAGGAGAAAGACCAATCTCAGTTCCTTGGGAAGGATTGACATTTAAGAAGTGTTTTATCCTCCAAAAAAATAACACACCAGGCCTTCATGTCACTGGGTTTTCTGTTGTAAAAACTGGTGTTAGAAATTGAACATAATCAGAAAGGAAAACTAATATATGAAAAAGAAATGCCTATGATATTTTATGATATGAGGAACCTAAATATGTATAGCAGTAAAAGGAAACTAAGATCTTAAGGGCTATAACAGTGAACTTGTTAAGCAAGATGGATAATATAACCTAGTAACTCAAAAATTATTTATCAAAAATAAATTTCTTCACCTAGGATTGCCAAAGAGGCAATGTAACTACTTAGGGAAAAAGCCTTAGAATAATGATTATTTTAAACAAGGGAATAACTTTTATAGCTATACATCTTTGTTAGGCTGCTTTGTGCTGCAAGCAATGGAAATCACAACCCAAAGTAGCTTAAATAAAAGGGTAATTTTTACCCCATGTAAAGAGTAGGACCATACTTGGGTTGGATAACTTGGCAGCACAATGATGTCATCAAAATCCAGGTTCTTTCATTTACCCCCTTCCATACATCCAAAATGACTGCTGAACTTATCGATGTTACATGTATTAACACCTAGAGGCAG